>JAOVVI020002553.1:6559-20864 GCA_028571085.2 Nepenthes alata | reverse complement strand
TTCCACCAAGAATAAAGAGGGAATATAATTTCTATTCCCTCCAACCAAACATGGGGTTAGAGAATTATCTCTACAGGTAAACTATTATGGTAAGGCCATTAAACCCACATTTATTTTGATGGCAATTTAGGCCGTAAAATTATAAAAACATAGGATGCTGATAGGGCATGATCCTAACAAATTGCCACACCAACTTGTAAAAAGGTTTCAGAATGTGCCGATATGGTAGAATTGCTACGGGACTTATTCACACAAAGTTAAAAAATTAGGACTCATTTTACAAAGAATCACGCGATTTCTCAAAAATCAACTCCGAGCGGATATAGAGATGATGGAGATTTTCAAGTTGGGCAATGGTCTACTCAAAGTAGATATCATATGAAAAGAGTGGAGAAATCATTTTTATAAGAATCTATAAATATAAAATTTTTTAACACAAAAATAACATTTTCTATAAGATATTTATCAGCAATTATAAAAAATACAAGCCTACAATACTATGCCATGCATGTTAAAATATAGGAGCTTGTCATGACTTTCAAACCTCCGAAAATGTTTTAAGGCCAAATCTTATCTTCTAGAAGCATTCTTCTTTTTTTTCTTTCTTCTTTTTCTTCCTTTATTTCCCTTCTGCTTTTTAGTTTCACTAGAACTTGTGTAATATGAGTGGTAGAAGATAAATTGAAGAGTTATTTTTCTAACTAAAATTTCTTTTCTTGATTGGTAGTTTGCATAGTCTATATTAGAAGATCTAGTAAATAAGGAATCTCTCTGATCAAATCTGAATTGATGACATAAAGTAAACTATTCTTCCATAATAGTACAAACGACTGACTGATTTCAAGACAAATATACGGCTAACCTTGCGATTATACAAGATAAATTTGTAGTTTTTCTAGTAAGTTTTTGCATTACTTTCCATAGAGAATTTATCTCAAAAGCATAAAAATGTAGATTTCTGAATTGTAAATTAACCAAACTAAGCCAAGAGGTGTAGATTACCAAATTTCATGAAATAATCAATCTCATTGAAAAATAGTAAACAATATTAAACAACAAAAAATAATTCAATTCATATTAAAAGCAAGTGTAATGACTTGAAATTAAAAGTGAAGAACTATTTATTTGCACAATAGTGGAAGTAATGTTTTTCATTAACATTTTAATATCACACCACAAAATAAATGTTTAGGACTTCTTAAAGTAGGTGATTAATATTGGAAATGCATCAAAACTTTTCAAACTAACAACACTACTGCTTTAAAAGCCCAATATATCATTCTCAGATAATATGATTGGGCATTAAATTTAATCGATGCCAATTAAGGTCTTGTTGCGTCCTTGGATCCCGGTTTCAATATGTACGAGGACTCAAAAGCCCAGCAGCATCAATATATAGTTTGAGTGGAAGGAAAAGAGAGAGAGAATGACACGTTGAGTTTTTACGTGGAAATCCATAGGAGGAAAAAATCATGAAATTTAGAGTCCGAGAATAATTTCACTATTCAAGTATCTGAATACAAAGGGTGAGAACAAAGTGTACGGTGAATCCCAAAGATTACTATTACAAACAAAAATGCTTACACAGTTGGAAGTATTAGTGCCTTGCTTTTTCTCTCCTTGTGGGCGTAAACACAAGTAGAGTAAATTCGGGGGTCCTTGGTTTGGCGTACAATGAAGGCTTATAAACTGGTGGTGTCCTCCCATGTGGAGCTCTCACGTGGAGGTGGCGTATGTAGGGATGCCTACCACCAACTCTATAAATTCCTTTTGCTGTGTTAGAAAGGTTGCATGCATGCAAGTCTACTCTATGAGACATTACTTTTACAGTGATCACGCCTGCTTTGTAAGCCATCATTTCCTATGAGGGTTGCGTGTTGCTGAGGTAGCGCGTGCCTTTGCATACGTCATCCTTCTGAGCTGGTGTCCTCGTCCATCCTAAGTTTTCTTTCTACGCTCGTGCCATTGGAGACTTTTCGGAGTTCGCATCCTTGATGAAAGCTTTGGCCTTTATTGAGTCCGCGGATCTTTAGCACCAAATGTCATTGTCTTTATTGAGGTCTTTGGTTTTTGTCATGTTCACAGACGTTTGGTGATAAAGGTCCTCGGGCGTCAACATCCTCGAGCTTCAACTAAGGACTTTATGTTGTGTTGAGTCCTCGGGCTTTTAATCTTATATCCTCTATGCCATATCCTCAGAGTTTTGTGGGATTCCTTGGGATCCCAAAGTTAAGTAAGCCTCTCAGACCATTTCAGTTTTCTGGGCCACTTGGATCATGGATCCAAGTTCTCGGGCCTTTTGAGCTTATTTAACTTCTTGGGCTAAATTAGCCTTATGAGCTTCTTGGGATACGGGCCCAATTCAGAAGAATGGGTCCCTTGATTGGGCCTGGGTATCCACTATCCATCAGGTCTAATGTCTCTAACTTTGCTAATCATCAGCACATTTTCTTACTAAAGATGATGCATTAGGATATGGCACAATTTCATAATTGATGTATACTATGAACTTGGATTTTGGTTCAAAATATCCCAGATTGGTCTCTTACACCTTTTAACCCAAATAATGTATATAACAAATCAAAACTAGGGTTTCAAAGGAATTGGCACTACCTCCCCGGGTTATCATTCGATGCTTAATTCAATAACCAGAACCTAACAATCAAGCAAGAGAGAGAGGTGAGAGTAGAGAGATCAAGTGCTAGACTCTAGAGAGCATGCTTCAAATGAATTGAGTGCTACGGGATTAAACATTAGATATCGAACTGGTCATCTTGTTACCAAATGTTACAAGAATCCTAGAATAGTGATGTTTCTCTCTAGATTCTTAAGGTGTTTTGAATTTATAAAGGCTAGAAGTTAAGTTGTGGATAGTTTTCCTTGTAGTGGGGTTATAGGGCATTATGCGAAAGTTGGATTGGTTGCTGGTCATTTAGGCCAACTACCACTGTACACATTCATGGTTGTGGATCATGATGAATGCTCTTAACATTAGAACGTGTAGATCGTGTGTTATTGATAGGCAATTGGCTAAGATACGAAATACTAAGTGTAGGAAACCTACTGGTAGCTTGGTGAAGCAACTTAATATCTTTCTATCCACCTCTTTGGTTTAGCATTGACCATCCCGTGAAGTATGGTATGGCTTTAAAATTTCAACCATCTAATAATATGACAGACTAACTCTATCATGGTCATGCTGTAGATCTAAAAAGTTAAAATTAAAATATATTATAATTAAAGTCTAATTAAAACCCATAATGAAAATTTTAATCATAGACTTAAATCTAATCCAAATATTGAGACACTATCCAATAACAAATATAATTAGATAGTTCAATATAAACATGACTCTGCCTAAATCCAAAGGCTACACTTGAAAATGGTTTTGAGGAAATCATGCTTGAAATAACTAAAATATGAAATAGCCAATCCAATGAACCATTCAGCTGGAAGTTACATTAGAGACTTACCCAAAAACAGCTTCCAGAACATTGACATTCTTAGTAGTGGATATACCATCATTTTATAATACAATATTGGGTTCCTATCTAGTGATATTTAGAGTAGTGACGTCAATAATCCACCTAAAAATGAAATTCATGACCCTATGTTCTGTAGGAGAAGTGTTGGGCAGACAAGTTACCAGTCAAATATGCTACCTGAGTCAGATAGGCCAGTCGGTTCTGACTCAACCGATTGAGGAGCTTGACTTTCGAAATGAAATAACTCCACAACAAGGACAATACAGTGAATCCATCCTGCAAATCTCACTGGATTCAAGCAAACCAAAAATATAGTTTTAAGTCAAAGGCTCCCTCCCTAATCAGATGTATTTATTGGACGCTAGTGGTCATGCTGATGTTACTAACTAAGATTATGGTCCACAAGTTGGACCTAATCCCTAGATACAAGCTGGTTTGGCAGAAATAGAGGAATCACTCCATAGACAAGCTCATTGTAATAAGACAAGAGGTTAAGAAATTGCTTGGCATAGGCTTCATAAGGGAGGTCCGATTCCCAAATTAGCTATCAAATATTATGCTCATTAAGAAAAGTAATAAAAAGTGGTGGAGTGTATCAACTTTACTGACGTGAATAAATTATATTCGAAAGATAGCTTTTTACTACTAAGGATTGACTTATTAGTAGACTCAACATCTAAACACGAACTATTAAGCTCCATAAACACTTATTCAGGGTACAACCATATCTAAATGTGCTCGGAGGATAATGAGTTGACTTTTTTTGGTAGGTAAGTTAAATTATATTAAAATAAAAGAATTTATAAAAATATATATTATATTTTCAAGTATTTTACCGACTTGGAGTTGTAATATAGACATTAGGGCATACCTCGAGTACCATGGAACAAGTCATGAAATCAAAGTAAAAGAAAACAAAAGCAAACAATGATCCACACCAGACATCCCAATGGAAGCTATACAGGACATGACAACCTGTGGGCTGCAAGTTTCACTCAGTCTATTTTGAAACTTCCTCAAACTTATATGCTTCCTCAGCAAAGGAAAAAAACTTGTAACGACAATGAGTCTTTGTTCAAAGGTAGCTCATAGCTGTCAATCACCAATCTTGGATGAGAACAACTGCACCAATCATGGGCTTTCACAGCATTCCTAAGATCCCATGAACAACAAGTCCTGAATTCAGGTAGAATGCCTAAGACATCCCAAATGCCCCAAACCAGCAATCAAGATAGTAATAAAGCATCCCATCTGGAATGTAGCTTTTTTTTTTGGATAAAATCCATTCCGGCAAGTAGCACCATACCGGCTTACACTATAATGAGTTGACTTCATTTTTGACCGATCAGGGGAATACTGTTATAAAGTTATACACTTTGATATAAAGAATGCATGGGTGATATATTAAAAGCTGGTCAACAAGATATTTGAAGATCAAACAGAAAGGAATATAGAGGTATACATGGACCACATACTCGTCAAAAGCGAGCTAGCTGGCGACCATATTCAAGACCTAGATGAAACTTTTAGGGTACTCTAAGCACACTGGATGAAATTAAATTTAGCGAAATATGTGTTCAGAGTAAACTCTAAAAAATTTCTTGATTTTACAATATATCATCGGAAAATTGAGATAAACCCAGACAAAATAAAAGTAATTGTTGATATGAATCCTCCTCAAACTTTGAAGGAAATCTAGAGGTTAACTTAGAGACTCAGTGCACTTTCCCAATTCCTAGGAAAATTAGTGGAGAAGTACCTTCCTTTCTTTAAGGTTCTAAGAGAGACCAAAGTGAATGGTTTCCATTAGATAGAAGAATATCAGTTGGCCTTCTAGAAATTAAAGAAATATCTCGCCAACCCTCCACTTCTATCTTCTCTAAAAGAAGGCAAAGATTTATATTTTTGCTTGGCCATACCTGACATGGCATTGAGTTCAGTCCTGGTCAAATATGAAGTTAAAATACAACGAATAATCTACTATATCAGTAAGATCCTGACAGATGCAAAGATTTGGTACTCATAGGCCGAGAAGGTTGCTTTCACATTGATCCACTCCATGAGAAAACTCTGTCCATACTTCTAAGGCTCATAAGATCATCGTCATAACCGACCAACTATTAAGAAAAATCGTACAGAAACCCAAGGTGTCTGGACGTCTAATAAAATAAACTATGAAATTGGGTGAGTTTGATGTAAAGTTTTGAGCATGATCATCCATAAAGGGCTAAGCACTCCGCAGACTTCGTAACCTAGACGATGACCCAAATTCTGAAGAGCTTAGAGAAGGACAAAGGCAAGCTTCAAGGTGAGGAAACTCTAACATGAATTTTATATGTTGATGGGTCATCCTCTCAATCAGGAAGTGAGGCCAGCATGGTTTTAGTGACTCAAAAAAGATTTGGGATTAAAAACTCAATGACACTCAAATTTCTAGCCACTAATAACATAGTCAAATATCAAGTCCTATTAGCCAGGTTTAGGCAAGCAAAGGAGTGCATAATAAAGAGCTTGATTATCCGATGTGATTTTGAACTAGTGTTCAACCAAGTGATTGAAAACTTTAAAGCATCCAGCCCATGCCTAGCGCAGTACCTTGCCAAGGTAAGGAATCTACTAAAACAGTTCGACAAGATGGAAATTCACCACATTCTAAGGAAAGACAATTGGAAAGTAGATTCATTGGCAAAAATAGCTACACTTAGGAATCTCGTGCAATAAGCGAGGGAGATGAAGGAATTCCTTATGACCCCAAGTATATAAGTTCCAAAGGAAATGCTCCCAATCTCAAACGTTGATATTTGGATGACTCTATATTGGAAGTACCTTGAAGCGGGCCTTTTACCAAAGAATCCAAAAGAAGTTAAACGCATAAAGTAAACGGCCGTATGGTACACTCTCATGGACATGAAGCAATACGAAGAGGATACTATATTCCCTACATGCAATATTTAACACTAGCTGAGGTCGACTATGCTTTGAGGTTGAATAACCAGGGGGTAAAAACTAGGCATTCAAAGTCATGCAATAGGGTTACTGCTGCTTAACAATGAAAAAATGATGCAATGGAATTTGTTAAGAAATGCAAGAACTACCAAGTTCTCGAAAACGTCTCTCATTAACCTCACATCAAACTCCAAGCCCTACAATCACCTTGCCCATTCACACAGTGGGGCTCGACCTATTAGTCCCATTTTCCATTGCCGTAAGGTAGAAGAAATTTGTCATAGTCATGATAAACTATTTCATAAAAAGGTTAAAAGCTTTCCCACTAGCAAAAATCACAAAGTAGAATATGATCGAGTTTGTCCACCAAAACATCATTTAAAAATTTGGAATATCTATGGTCATAGTGACCAACAATGAAATCCAATTTACTAGAAAAAAGTTCACTAAGTACTACACAAGTTTGGAAATTAAACTAATCCATACATCTGTTGCCCACCCCAAGAGCACGAATTGCCCTTCACCTCAAAAAATATTACCCAGAAACCCGAATCCAAGTTTGTAAAGGATAGAGATATGTCTTACTCTTGGCATATAGGGTGTTTGTGTGATGTATTTAACCATTTTGATGATTATAAAATTATAATTAATTTCTTACATTACTTATTCATTTGTGTGCTTGTATGACACCTAATGATTATGACTGACCCTAAGTTAAGTGGACTCTATTGGATTTGTAATCACTCCCTTGTGGGTATTACAAGAAACGGACTGTCATCGAAAGGTCACACAAGGTTCATGTGAGGATTGAAGCACAGTGATCGGCCAAGAGGCAGGGCCGAGTTGGTGCACTCAAGCCTCGCTCAAGTGGAGCTTGAGCACCGATGCCAATGTCATTCGTGTTCGAGTCACACCTGTCGAGCACTCAAACATGGCTCAGGATTATAAAATCATGTGAATGCAATTTTAGGGTTAAAATTCAAAATTATTCTCACACAAAGAGTGCCGCACAAAGAAAGGAGAAAATAAGAGAAAAGAGAATGAGGTTTGGTATCCAATTGAGGTTTGATTTTAGTTTCGTTCTTCACCAAGGCCGATATGTAGTTCTAATGCCAATTTTTATAGCGTATTTTTATTTGGTTACTTTTATTTCTTTTTATATTTCTCTTAGAAATTATTGGGTAAGTTGAGGAGAGTTATAATCACATATTCTTCACTCAGGACTGTAATAAAGGAATTTCTAAATGAATTCTTATAATCGGCACTTTTATAATGAATTTATTCAAAATTTATATCGTAATTTTTTTCTTAATTGATAAGAATTTTTCATATTAAAAATATTATATATTATTGTATTTTTATACTCACAATTTTGGTCGCTAACGATTGATGAAGGGGTTGGGTCTTATTTTATTGTGTCAGGTTGTGTGTATCCCAGGATCCCAACAAGTGGTATTAGAGAGAGATTATAAATTTCTGATTTGATGATGTTGATATCGATAAGCTTGCCATTCTATATTGAGCAGTTTAATAGGTAAAATAGTTTTATTATTTGGCAAAAAGGGTGAGAAATATTTTGATTTAGGCAGAAATGGTAAAAACAATTCAAAAAATGGAAGATAAGTCAGAGATTATGATAGAGAAGGAGTGGTAAGATCAGAGGAATCTTACTGATTGTATAATCAAGTTGTATCTTACGGATAATACTTTTTAGGAGATCGTTTGGCTTGTCGGATCGAGTAGAGGTTTAGGAGAAGCTTAAAAGTCTATATAAGTCTAAGTCATTGACGATGATGTTGCAAGTAAAGAAAACATTCTTTGGTCTGTGTTTGTCGAAAAGAGAAAGTTTTGAGAAGTACTTGGATCAGTTTAACTGAATTTTAACACAAATGTCGACACTTGATGAGAAGATCAATGAGGAAGATAAGACGTTGGTGTTGCTGAATTTCTTGCCGATCTTATACGATCATATTGCCACAACGTTGCTGTTTGAAAAAGATACTCTCAATCTGGACGAGCTCATCGCTTTCTTTCTCATAAATGAGTCAAGGCGGAGATGAAGCATTGAGGTGTTAGAGGAGTCAAGGCTCTTAGTATCTACTAGCAGTCGGGGATACGAGAGATCAAGGGACCAAGGCGACAAATCGGAGAGGAATAATGGTTAGTCCAAATTTCAGGACATAGAGTACTTTCATTATAGAAGAAGTGCCACATGAAGTGGGATTGCCTAAAGAGGAAGCAAAAAGAGAGTGGAAGTAAGCGTCAAGAGAGGAGGGATCATGAAGAAGATGGCAGGCCTCTATCACATTCTGTAGAGACCTTCGAGTTGTCCATGCAAGAGAGACATGAAACATTTTGAGCCAAGAAACAAATTGAGCCCGATTTTGACTTTGAGCTAGTTAGAAAAGTGATAGATCAAGCCGAGATAAGTGCACCCATATCCTTTTCATTTTCTCTTTTTAATTTTTATTCGATCCCCATCGGGTATTATTATCCCGATATCCGTCCTCTAACATATTTTGTAAAACCCATGACTTAGGCACAAAAATTTATCAATTTGTTGTCCGATTCAGCATTTTTGCACTATTTTGTGCATCCTGAAACCCTAACTCACGACCGAACCTCGTTTAACTGATTATTTTGAGTTTTATACATATTTGGTTTTAGATAATGAAGAATCATGCCTTGAATATGGTTATTTACCGATTGGATGTTCAATTTTCTAAGTTTTGTTCGATTTTGATTGTATGAAACCCTAAATTTGCGCCCGATACTTTCACCCATGATATTTGGAGATTTTTACATGATTCTACTTTATTTAATTTGTATTTAAATTATATAAAATTATATATTCCCAATTGTATATTTTAAAAATATTATTATGAACCGTTTGTGAAGGAATTATCGTTCGAAAAATCTAAAGTTATGCTTTCCCTGATATGAGCACAAATTTATACCCGATAAGGCTGGATAGAGGTTTAAAATTCGACTAGGCTGAAGACGTGGAGGATAATCTTGTGGACTTAGTTATTGTAGAATTGTACCCCGTTTTTATAGAGTATTTTGTATATTTGAGAGGGGTATGTATATTGATGTATGTGTATGACGATAATGTTCATGTAGCTTAGTTTTTGCTATATTTGACGGATGCATATGTTTTCGTAGGTCTGTATGGTTTGTTTTTGAATCTAGTAGCATCTTGTCTGAGCCAACGTCATACCCAAAGTTATAACGTTGGTACCACGTGAGGCTTTGTAGCTTTTGGATCATGTGTTAAGTCTTTTCAATTTGTATGTTGTGCTATACATGATACTTACAAATTTTATACTCAGCTGATAACCGTATTACGCCGAAACTCTACCAAATTTTTGATTAAACATACGGTACGTCATAATTGGTATCAAAAAAATGAGATGTCTTAGTTTTGATCTAAATCTTATGCAGAAGCTTAGGTTAGAGTAAGATAGATTGAATAAGTAGATAAAAGTTTAGGATGATTAAGATAAATCGAATGGTTCTAGTTATCCTAATTTGTATGACTTATGCTAGAATTAAGTTAGAAATTAGTGGGTATATTTGGTTGTCTAGCTTACACTATTCTAGTTAGTGTCTAAATTATAAACTAACCCATATTGTTCTTGTTCCAAAAAATATATCCGTAGTCGACCGTGTCACCTAGGCGAAGGTCTACTCATGGTAGTGGTCAACCGCAAGGTCGAGAGGAGTTGTAAGGAGGCACCGTGAGGTTCAAATTTGATTGATATCAATTTAGTATTTTAGTTGATTGACATCGATTCGAGGCCTAGGTTAATCGATTTTAGTTTAAAGTTTAAGTTGATCAGCTCTGGGTTGAGGTACACAAGCTAGTAATTTGCTAAGAAGGATGCTTTAATAACATGGCAAGTATGACGGATAAGGTGGGATTGATGGCTCGAGGCTAGTATAACTTAAAGTCAATTTTGGTGTAGTTAATCTAAGGATGCCAATTTATAATCGATTTAGTAGTGATTAAATGTCTAAATGTTTGGTTAGCTTGGATTGTATAAAGGCTGAGATATGGATCATGGGAATTAAGATGGTGTTGACAGTGATTCAATTTTCGGAAGAAGATAAGGTAATATTATCCCATATAAGATAGAAGAAGAAGTCAACCTTGGATAGTTGACGTGAAAAGAGTCATGGGTCTTGAAGATAAAGAGATATCATAAGATATGTTTGTGGATGCTCTATAAATGAATATTTTATTTCGATAAAATTTTTGGGAGCATATTTCAATTGTGGACAGTTCAACCGCATGAGTAGGGATTATCTTACTCCACGGGTTGGACAGTAAAGAAGCCTAGTGCATTGGATCAAGGTCCGCAGTAATGGCACAAGTATAGAGGTGTCGTCTA
Source organism: Nepenthes alata (assembly GCA_028571085.2). Classification (NCBI taxonomy): domain Eukaryota; kingdom Viridiplantae; phylum Streptophyta; class Magnoliopsida; order Caryophyllales; family Nepenthaceae; genus Nepenthes; species Nepenthes alata. The sequence continues at coordinate 10,039 of JAOVVI020002553.1, read as the reverse complement.
CCATAGTGAAAGGTAAAACTCCCAGATCTTAACATTTCAATATATGTATTATTTTGGAATTCAAGATTTATATATCTATTTGTATTTCCTAAGTATATTTGTTTATTTGGGGATCGTAGACTTGTACTAGTTGTGTTAATGATTACAATATTTTTTTGAGTCTATAGATATAATTGGTTGAGTTGATTCGATTTTAATTGTTGTGCCAAACTTTGATATGATGTTAAGGATGATTTGGTTGATTAGTCTCCATACTAGTATGAATTGTGGTAGTAGGATATGATACTTGCAATCAAATTGTGAGATTTTGAATATGGGGCATAATTGATCGAGTAGCGGTAAAATTAGTATTGTTTTGCCTGTAAGTCATTTAATGAAGATATGTGCCAAGTTTATTTAGCAAATGAGACCACCCCTCGAAGTCATCCTGTGGTTACTAAGGAGTTTGGCTTTGTAAGTCTTTGAGGATGTTTCTCAGAGGAAAAGATTTGACCAATTTATCTTTTAATCAGAAATTTGAGGTTGTGTCGGAATCAACATTGACTTTTAAGGATTCCATATGAAATCAAAGGAGCGTCAGCTAGGTACCGCTACGGGATACCTTGGAGCCTTTGGGGTAGTAAGATGAACTAATGAGGTTATATGTGGATGATTAAAAACAGATTACTCGAAAAATGAATGATTTGATAAACGGGCATTGGAAAATAAATAATTCATTTGATCTAATACAAAGACTTGATGATTTCTAGGATTGATTTGTATCTAGAGTATTATTAGTTGTGGATAATCGGGAATTGTGCCTACGATAACTTTTATGATTAAGATATAGCCATTACGAGTTCTAATAATGCCATTGGGTTTGTAAGTTTGTTGGCATTTTGTAGATTTTTATGGATTGGATTTTTCGGCTATATTTAGGTTAGTTTTGTGATGGCCTCATCAATGAATTCATGGAATTATAGGAGACGTATGAACTCTATTGGAGGATTGTGTCATGGATTAGGAAGTCTGTTAGCTGTGTGTACAATCGAGAAAAGAATGTGAGGTTTGTATGAGAAAATGTTATACAGGACATGTAGTTTCTTTAAAAGTATGAATGTGGTTCCATAGAGATTTGAGCGATGACTCATTTGGGAAGAATTAATTGATGTCACGAAAATATGTATTTCTCTTGGGCCTAGGTGAATCCGATAAGATATTCGTTCACAGGGTGTTTGACTTGGAACCGATCAATATCCGTCGAAGTGAGATATATGGGGATGGCTTTCGAGAAATTAAGGATAAATTGTCGACTATATCGTTGGTTTGACCCCTCATGAGTCTAGTGAATTATAATGGAATGTGATACTTTTAAGAAAGATCTTAGATTATATTTTTCTTACATCGTATGTGGATCGATGCCCTTAGATTAAGTGGGAGAGATGTCTATAATCATAGTTATTCTACCCATGGTCTGGAGTAAGTAATTGAGGTCTCTACTTTGAAAACTTATAGGTGTTACTTTTGGAGATAATTAATATCTAATAATTCTAAGAATTTGAATATTTGTGTCAAAAGGAGGAGACGTTCATGCGACTGTGCAAATGGGTAAGTCTACTTAAGGACTGAAAGGTGAAATTTTGGTGTCCTTCATGGAAGGTGAATATTATTACCAATAAATAGATGTCGGGAATCTTCAAATAGAGTATGTCTTGATGCTCCACAGGAGATGTTGTAGGGTGGATCTCAAGTAGCTCTCAATATCTGAGCAAATAGGGTGCTCTACTTTTGGTTTTAGAAGGAATAATTGTATCCATAGTATTGAGATTATGGAATTGTGGTCTGAGCAATCATCGTGGATTTTGTTTTAGGGTTGTTAGGACGGTAAGTATTATGGGTACCATTTGGAGAATTGTAAATTGGCTGAGGAGGATGACCCATTTATTGTAAAATTGGATGATACACTTGGGTTGAATAAATTGACTCGTCGGTATGCAAACGAAATGATAAGTTGCTAAAAATTTGAGTTTTGAGGCTTTGGTAGTAACTTGAGGTTGTACCGAAATTTTTGGATGATTGTTTCAATTGTATTTTCTAAGTTAATTATAATCTGAGAAATTTGGGCTTTGCCTTTGGTGTTGATACCTTTAAAATTTTTCTTATGTTTATAACTATTGTATAACCTAGGTGTCCAATATGAATCAATAAATGGGAGTTACAAGTGGATTTACTGCTCAAATAAGTAATCAATCAAAGTAGCGCAGCGGAAGCATGTGGACCCATAGCCCAAAGATTTTAGAATAAAATTGAGGTCCCACAAGAGTAATTATTTTTTAGGTTTATGATGAACTAAAGTAGGAGTTCATTAGTCCATTTGAGGTTTTGAATTAAGTCAAAAAAGGTAGTCAATAAAATTATATTATTTTTAAATTTGGTGGATTATCATGAAGTATCCCATATATCTTTGATTGAAGAAATACGTATGTGATCAAATTAAGCCGTTCTAGGGGATTAAGAATTTGCATTATAATAAGATTTTAATCTAGATTTTGATAAAAGTATTAGATATTGGAAATCAGGATAATTTAATTAATTAAAATTCCTTAGAAAAAATTATTTAATCAAGGATGTAACTTGAAAATATTAGAAAAAAATATGGAAAGATTACCCCCGATTGTTGAATTTTTAGGTCCGTTAAATTTTGAGGATAAAATATTTATAAGTAGGGGAGAATGTAATATCCTAAATTTTTATCGGATTTAACTGTGATTATTTATTATTTTGTGTAATTTGAGTGTAATAAAAATTAATTAAATATTATAAAATTTTGATGGACGTTTGGATTAGTTGAGTTAGCGCCCGAAGTGTGCCCATACTGTCGCCTGAGTATCGAATTATGTTTTGGAATAAAAGAAACAAATATATATATAATAATGAAAAGGGAAATTGGTGAAAAAGAAGAAGCAGGGAAAAAAAGAGAGAGAGGGAGGGTTAGGGTTTCCAAGGCCGCTGAGCGGCGCGATGGAGGAGAAGAAGGGAGCATGAGGAAAGAGGAGATGGCGTGCTAGCAAGTTGTGAATCAATGGTCGACGGCAGCTGGAGGGTCGAGCAGCGGCGGTGCACAACAGAGAGCTCGCACAAGAGAGAGAAGCCGCGTGAATGAGAAGAGAGAGGAAGTAGAGATCGAGGCTTTTGGACCCGATTTCGACTTTGAGCTAGTTAGAAAAGTGATAGATCGAGTCGTAGTAAGTACACTTATATTCTTTTCATTCTCTCTTTTTAATTTTTATTCGATCCCATTGGATATTATTATCCGATATCCGACCGATGCACATATTTTGTAAATCCTATGATTTCGGCACAAAAGTTTATCAATTTGTTGTCCAATTCATCGTTTTTGCACAGTTTTGTGCATACTGAAACCCTAACTCACGTCCGAGCCTCGTTTAACCGATTATTTTGAGTTTTTACATATTTGGTTTTAGATAATAAAAACACATG
>JAOVVI020002552.1:0-20864 GCA_028571085.2 Nepenthes alata | reverse complement strand
AAGCTTTCGAGAGCTTGAGTTTACTTGAGGGCATTTAGTGGGCAAGAGAAGGCGTGCCTTTGGAGTGAGTTTTCATGACCTTTTATAGTCATGACCCTCGGCTGTCTTCCTTATATAACGAAATTAGATGCCTGCCTTCTGTGGGGGAATTGTTGCCTTTCTTGCATAGGCGTGAGCACAATTCTCGGTTATAACGGTTAAGGAGGTGGATTTTATTCCTTCTACGCATGGTAACCGTTAGGGTTTCCTTACAGTTTACATATAGATACTCGTATCTTTCTCCCAGGATGTGCTATGATTATGGGAGGTTATTGTTATAAGGGAGATTGCATTCTTTGAAAATGCGAGAAATCAAGGTAGACGACCATTGTGGCCTAGAAATGGACGCGTTGGACGATTTAGGTATGGGTCGCGTTCGTCTTAGGCCTCTACCGGTCTACTTGCTACTTCTTCGGTCAACGGCAGCATTGACTGTCTCGGGCTCAGATGGGCCGTCGTTGAACTTGGGCCACTGCTGACCTACTTGCTAATCCGTCAGTCAACTGCAATGTTGACCGCCCCAGGTAAAAACGGGCTACTGTTGGATTTGGGCCGTTTTCTCATTTGTGGACCAGCTTGCTGCTGATGTCTCCGTCAAATAGAATAAGAAAATGAGATCCATTGGTTAATTATATAAATAGAGCTGGTGAAATATCTCATAGATCACATGGTGAGAAGCAAGAAGCCTCATTTTATCATATCATAAGCTTCTAAAAGTCAATATGAAATGTGCAATATCCAAAGAGGTTTAAAAAAGTAATACTATTAAAATATTTAAATAAATAAATAAAATATTATATTATTAATGACATTTAAAAGTAGTTATATCGTATAAATAAATAAATAAATATTATATTATTTAAAAACATTATAAAATCATATTTAAAATGCATCTCTTAAATCATATTTTGCGACATAGGGCCTGCGCCCTCGGCTCCGTAGCACTTTCCTCTGTAGCTGAATGTTGCAGTATGTTCCGAGCGTTTCTCAATCTTCTCTCCCCCTTATTCCATTCCCTCTTTACATCGTCAAGGCTTTGCCTAGATAGTTCTCGTGAATCTGGATCAACAAAGAGAGAGAGAGAGAGAGAGAGAGAGAGAGAGAGAGAAGGGGTTTCTAGATAAAGCTGCGGCGGAGAGGGAGAGGATGTGGGTGTTTTACCTGATCTCGTTGCCTCTCACCTTGGGCATGGTGGTTTTTACGCTAAAATACTTCGCAGGTCCGCACGTACCTCATTATGTCTTGTTGACTGTCGGATTTGCCTGGTTTTGTTCTCTCTCGATCATCATCCTCGTGCCTGCCGACATTTGGACGGTAATTTCATGACAATTCGTCCCATTTTCTTTTTCTTTTTTTCGGCATTTGCTTATTTTGACTGCCAAGAGACATTGGAATCCGAATTTGAACGATCTAATTGGAGTCTTACGGCTTTGATATTGATTCAGTTAATCCCGTGATTAAGGGTTATAGTAATTAGTTTAATTTGAAGAAATTAGGATATTTATAATCTTCATTATAGTATCAGTGTAGCTTTTTTTCATAATGTCTGGTGGTGTCACTGGAATTTGGTTTACTCGAGTTCCTGTGATATATATTGTTTAGGGGAAGATCGTAAAAGATTGCTGGACGGTAATTTTGCAAAAGTAAAAGAATATGTGAAGGGATTTCTTAACTGCTATTTGCTGCTAAAATATAGTTTCAGCTGATGGTATGAAGCAAATCAGTGTAAGAATATGATAAGAACCTAATTTACGGATTCAGTATGTAGTCTCTTTTCAAGAATTCATCCGGTGCCCATTAAGTTGGATACGACAGAACAATATGCAAAGTAAAGTAATTCTAGAAATACGCCACAAGCAAAAATGGATAATATGATTATACTGGTAAAAGAGGAAACTAACCAAATATCCAATGAGGAATCACTGGACAGATTCTTAATCGGCCCAATTAATTCTTATAGCAAATATAGGAATACTGAATATAATACTCTTATGAGTCTAAAATTCTAAAAACTGCAAAAATGTTCCTCTACACAAGTCTTCCAAAAGATATCCTTCCCTTTATAGAAATGGGCTTACTTAGCCTTCTAACCCTGACAACGCCTAATTACCTATCTTCAATGAAAGATAATAATTGGGCATTTGTCACTCCAAATGCCTTGCAGCCTGCTAACTCTCTGTGTCTTGTTTTTCTCTGATTTATGCGCTCTTCTGAGGTGAGTCCAAGCTCACATCAATCTTTCCCTCTTTAAGAAGTCCCTTGCCCACAAGGGTGAAATGAGGCAATCTGGGTACAATCTCATCATAGTCTTCCCATGTGGCCTCTTCCTTGGGAATCTCTTTCCACTACACGAGCACTTGTCTTTGTCTTTGCACTCCAACCCTCCCTCTATAGTCAGCACTGAGCTACTTCCTTAGCCTCCATTAACACATCCCGTCTTTGTTGAACAAGGTCTGGGCTCCCTATAGTCTTCTTTAGCATTATGATGTGAAAACAGGATGTAGCAAGGCTTTTGGTGGCAATTCCAGCTTTTCAGCCATGCCTTCAACTCGCTCTAGCATTTGGAAGGGCCCGTCTACCTCTAGGATAACTTAATGTTGAATTCCTTCTTCAAAGATCATTGTTGGTATGGTTGCAAACTTGCAATTTGAGATATACAAACTCCCATTGCTCAGAAGTCATATCTCTCATCCCTTGGTTGTAGTACTTCTTCATCCTTTTTTGAGCCTCATAAGTTCCCTTTTGACTTCCTCTAGGATCTCATCACAGACTACCAATTCACGTTCCACCTCTTTGTTTTGGGGCATTCCTTTCTTATAGGCCTATAACACCTGGGTGGTCTACTGTACATAACCTTGAATGGGCTCCACTTAGTTGATGCATGATGGGTCGTGTTGTATCAGTACTCTGTGTTAGCTTCTTGTGACGACAGCAACTTAGATACTGCTCAAGTGTCCACACCACCTCCTTTTGTCCTTCGCTTTGCTGGTGGTAGGAGCAATTTTCCTTCAACTTACTCCCCTGCAATTCAAAAAGATCCTGCCAAAAAGAACTCATGAATAATTTACCTTGGTTGATCACTATAGTCTTGGTAATCCCATGAAGCTTCACAACACGTCTACAAATGCTTTAGCAACATTGCTGGTCGTGAAAGGGTGCTCTACAGAGATGAAGTGAGCACCCTTGCTTAGCCAGTCCACTACTACCAATATGACTTCAAGGGCCCTGCTGTTAGATAGACCTTCAATGAAATCCATTGTCAGATCCTTCTTTACTACCAATGTGATTCTTCTTGCCATCAAGCTTGAAATTCATCTTTATTTCTTTGTAATTAGTAATCGCTCAACCCAATCCTTTCAACCATGCATTGCCAAGAATGACGTCTAGGCTGACTAACTCGAACACGTGCAGGTCAACATGAATGCAGACTCCCTCCACATTTGTCTTTACTTTCCACACTACCTGTCACACTTAAGCTTTTCTCCAGTAGCCACCTTCGCGTAGACCAGTTTTATCCTTTGACCTTGGAGTCCTTGCTTCCTTATGATCCCAATAGTGAAACAATTATGGGACGATCCAGAATCCACTAGTAAAGTCACTTCATGCTTGCCAATGTGAGCCACCAGCCTCATGCTTGTTGGCCTATTTTCCACGGTCAACCCATTGAGAGATAACTTGGCCTCCTCTTCTCTCTCTTCGTAATCATTCATGCTGTGCGTTCCCATTCCTGCCTGCATGCTTTCTTTTTCATCCTACTCATCACTGGTTTCTGCAGGCACAAAAAACTATCCGGTTTTACAGTGATGCCCGTTGTCCCATTTGTCTCCTTTCCACATTTTTAACAGTCTCTTCTTTATCCTTTCTTGGACTTCTTCATTGGGCAACATCCTTAATTCCTTGGGTCATCTCTCTACGACATTCTTCCCCCTTTATGGTGTCTTCACTTGGAGTGTTTTGGATGTTAGACTTTCCTTAGTGGACTTCCACTCCATGTGTTAGTTGTTGTTTGGGGTTTCTACCATCCTGATTGCTTGGGTCAATCACTCGGGTTGCTTCATTGCTAACTCATTGGCCAACCATGGTTGGAACCTTTCAATGAAGGTACCTAAGAATGACTTCTATTGAATCTCTTGCAAGCGTTTGCAATCATTTAAATTTCTCATTATAAGCTTGCACTCTCTCCTTTGGGCGTAGCTTGATGAGTTGCTAGTGATGATTGATGATGGGCGATGACCCACAATTGTGCCTAGAATTTGCCTCAAATGCTGTCCATCCCAACTGTCTTCCCTGCCCTGTATATTGGCATATGATCCAGCTCCGTCAGTTGCTAGCCTTGCCATCCAGATGAAAACTAGCCGTGGTTACCCTATTGTCTCCGGTGGCTTCATAAATGTGGAAGTAGTGCTTCACTTTATCTATTCACTACGTGAAGATATCCTCTTTCGAAATGAGGGAAGTTCATATTTGGTTTCTATGGGCATCTGTCATGGTACCATGGTGCCACGGTTCATTGTTGTAGTCGTTCTCATTTCTTTTGTAACGATCTACCCTCATAGTGTGGTCTATGCAGTCAAGTTCCCCTGTCTCCTAGGAAATGGTCCACATCATTAGCATTCTCGCCTTTGTCAAGCTTGTTGTTCATGTGATACTATTCTAGTTGTCAAGAAGCTCTTGATGATTGCTCTTGTTTGGGCCCATCTTTCAGTTGTATCCTCGGCACATTTTCTTTGACATTGACTTTGAAGCTTGTCCTTGTTTTCTGACCCGAGATCCATTAGATCATTGTCAGTGCCTTTGGTTTCATGCTCATTCATTGTGTCGGCTTCTTGTTGGACCTGCTGATTCCCCATCCTTCTCCATGAGTTCATTGGTATTTTTGTTCTAAAAGGAATCTTTGGCCAATCTCCATTCAATCCTTTCCAATTTGGCATTATTTTTGTCCCTCAATCTATCAGCATTGGTGAGATCATTACATCCCCACTATTTTGGTCAGCTCTGCTTGGCTTTTCTCCAAAGCTTCTAATTGTGATTGGTTGGTGGGCTGATTGCTACCGGGTTCCATACTATAATTCAGACAAAAAATTATCAACTTGAATAAAACTGGTCAACTTGTTAAAAAACTCAACTTGGACAAGTCAGCTTGACCAAGTGAAGCACTATATAGATCACATGCTGGCTCAGCTATTATGGACAGATTGTAGTGGCTCAGATTTCTTGCTAATTGATTGTCTGACAACTCCAACTTGACAACTTGGGTCTGACAAACCCAACCCTACATTTCAGACCTGGGTGCTCAAACTGTCAGCTAATGTTTCGTGGAAAAAATCCCTTTGTGCTAGTGTAGTGTTACAAAGGTTTTCTCTTTGTGAAGGTGGCAATGACCACCAAAAAACACTCAATGAAAGCACCAATTTTTGATAGGAACCCAATCTAAGGATTTGGTATCTAGCCTCTTTTAACAGAATCGTCCCACACCCAGTAATTTGAATACAGCATGCTAATACGCAAACCAAAGGAATTTCAGAAATATGTTGCAAAGGCACAAACACAAATTGGTATTATGAATATATTGATAAAGAAGGGAACTAACTGAATATCCGAACAGGAATTATAGGACTAACTCCCAATTGGCCCAAGTAATCCTCATAGCAAATATAAGAATGCTGAAGATAATATTCTCACTAGTTATAAGCTCTTAGAGCTGCCCAAAATTGTTTCTACACAATTCTTGCAAAAGATACCTCTCCGGTGGTACAAATGGGCTTATGTAGCCTTTCATCCTAATCACACCTAATTAGATAATTACCTTTAATGAAAGATAAATAATTGAGCTGCCTGCACTCCAAATGCCTCCCAATCCACTAACTATTGGCCCCTCGTCTATCTGCGATCCCTGTGCTCCTCCGGGGTGGGTCCAGCCTCTCATCAGAACAGTATAAATTAAGTTAGAAAAAAAGGTGGGACATTTGGACTAAAATTATAGAGGTGAATTATTCGTATAAATCATGTAACAATACTTGATTATCCTTGGAATCCTGTAAGATCAGCAGCTATGTCATCAGTAACTGACACCTTACCTTTGGGTAGCTTGGAAAAATTCGATGTAAGATAGATAAGGGAATTAATGCCCATGGAGGGAAGCTTGTCAAAGGTGCAGGTATCTCAAGTCCCTCAATTACCATTTTATATTCCTACCATAAATGCAGGTCTGGAGGGAATTAAAAATGTCTTTTCTTTACATCTTGTTTGGAAGGTGAGAAGGAAGGGGAGTGTATGGAAGGTGAAAGCTTGTAGTTCATACTGGTTGCAAGATTTTTCTTTTTTAAGATAAGAAGGAAGGGGGAAGGAATTGATTGGGGGTAATGGAGGGATGTAGAAGGAAATTTTCTGGTGACTTTTTCTTTTAGTTTATTTTGGTTACATTCAGTAGACGTAAAAAATGGTTTGGTAAATTAATTTCCTTCTAAAACATTTAAATGTAGGTAGGTATATCCCTTCCTTTTCCTGCCCCTTCTTTACATTTATTCCTCTTATTTCCGCTCCCTTCAGATTGCCAAACATAGCATGTCTTCTTACCTATGTAATAACAACATTTAGATTATTAAGGACGTGATAGTTGGTAGAGTACTATTTCTCCTGCCTTTGTTCTCTTCATAAGCTCTTCAATTGAGTAATGAACCCAAAGTGGGAGGAGGCTTTGGGTATGGTACAAGCTGCAATGTTTGGGAATACATTATGGTTTTCAGAACCACCTTATGAGGAGTAAAAAATGTGCATGTGTTAAATGCTGTCTTTATGGGAGGTTATCCTGAATAGTTATGACTTGGTTGTGCAAACTAATATTGAGATCCATTGGAGTTGGAGGTGAAATTCTTGCGAAGTTCACAAATAGGTGTACCATAAGTTCTGATTTGATATTTTCATATCTTAAATTATGGGATTTGACATTGACTTTATGACATTTGTTTACCTGTCACCATAGAATGTATGTTGTGGTTGGAAAGAAATAGTACACGTAGGATGTTAAGGATGGCATTGTGACTCACATGGTTAGTTCTCCATGTTAAATCTTGCTGTTTTATGTTGAATGTTTACACAGGTGATGTCTTATCGCCGTTTGATTATTTGAAATATTATTCACCTATTCCTGGTGTTGGCTTCTGGGGTGTGGTGTTTGGCATATAGGACAAAGGATATCAAAATGTATGCCTAGCTAGCACTTTTCATGCCCTGGATATATGATATTTCAAATTTCATGCTTCCCAACTCCATGAAGTGCTTAATGTGTTTTGGATAGGCACTATCCAGTGTCGCCACGCGCCACTTGATAACAATATTAGCTGCTTGATCAATGTGTCAGTAATTTTTCCTTATCTCTGCACTATATTATTTTTGAACTTATTTGAGGAAACAATTATTAAACTAGATAAGTCCTGTCAGCTCTCCTATCCCTGTCATACCTCCATCCTTCTATTCCTTGTCACTCTTTATCACTTTTTAACTACTCTGTTTTATTGAAATTTATTCATAGAAATGATCTATTAATAGTGAATTGTTTGCTAAATGGTACAAATAAATTGGGAGAAAGTTGGATATAAGAATCTAAATGGGAATAGGAAGGACTTGAACCTGTAACATGCTGGGAAAATGTTTTAATTTTTAATCAACTTAGCCCACAGAACAAGAATATGTCCTTACTCCTTACACTATATTTATATATATATATATAAAGTGAGTGGTTAGCGTTATTTATATCCATATAGTTATTTGCAGGCAATCATTGGTAATTACAACCTGGGAATTTCTTTCTTTTGGAGCTGGTCATATTGGAGTACATTCCTACTAACTTGGTATTCCCCGTCTGCCATTCATCTGGTTTTCTTCTAACTTCTTGTTTCGGTCATCCATTCACCATATTGGTTCTTTATTTATATAATTTGCTAAAAAAATCCTTCTTTTCTTTTTATAAACAATGTGATGAATTTCGTACCTCAAGGATGGAGATAAACTTTGTTGTTTGAATTTCGTACCTCAAGGATGGAGATAAACTTTGCTGTTTGAATCATGCAATTTCTCTAAACAGGGCTGTGGTACCCCTTATTCAGGGTTATGAAGATGCCGGAGACTTTACTGTGACAGGAAGATTGAAGACCAGTGTACAAGTGAACCTGGCCTTTTATCTGATTGTTGGCTCTATTGGGTTTTTTGGACTTATACTTCTCATCACTTTGCGCAAGAACTGGTTTGTTTCTCACTTTGTTTCTTGTCACTTAAAGCAGCAGACCAATAGTAGCATTATCCACCTTTAATGCATTTTTTAAGGTTTCATTTAACGGGATTAATACAGGAGAACTTTATTTTATGTGATAAACTTGTTCATTTCCCTTAAGAAATAAATCAGTAAGATACATCATCTGTTATTCTTGCCCCTGTCATTTAATAAACCGTTTTATGCTAAATCAGGAGCACAGGGGTGCTCGGTTTTGCCATGGCCTGCTCAAATACTTTTGGACTCGTTATTGGAACATTTCTACTTGGTTTTGGTTTAAGTGAAATTCCATGGAGCCTCTGGAAGAATGCAGATTGGACTTGTCGGCAAAAAATACTATCTCATAAGATAGCGAAAATGGCTGTGAAGCTCGATGATGCTCACCAGAACTTTTCAAATGCTATTGTGGTAAGCTTTGCTTGAAATAATATTACTAGTTGTTAATGAGTAAGACTCACAAGTTTCGACTACATAAATGGTGGTTTTTCTACTAAGATGTTTTTTATAGACCTGCCAAATGCTTTCTTGATTTGTGACTGAATCTGGGGTTACTTACACTTAGTTGTATATTATCTTTTCACGTTTTTCACATAACCGTCATTTTTTTTTCTTTTTCACTTAATGACTGAAAATTAGCATTTTGTTTTTGTCAACCACCTTCCTACTTCATATTTTTGCAAAAGTAATTTTATATAAAAAATGAATGCCAAGTAAGGAATGGTGGTCAATAGGAAGAAAGTGCTAATTATTTGTGGTTATATCAAAGGTATAAAAGTGGTGGTGTGGAAGACGCAAAAAATATTTGGCAGTTAAATGTAAAATTCATTGAATTTATTATTGGCATTCTGACATGCTAATTGCACTATGCACTGATGTATTTATGGTAAAGTTACTTCCGTGGAAATAAGGATGATGAAAAGAAAGTCAAACTATTTTTTACGTTTGTCCTCTTAAGTGGAATCCTCACAAGGAAAACCATGCACTGGACTTCTTCCTTGCTGATGCAAACTTAAATCTTTTAGTCATTCTAAAGTGAAATTTTTTTTAGGCAGAAAGAAAAGTGAAATGGCTTAGAAAACTTGAGCATGCTAAATTCAAGTTTTTTGTATTATCTTTTATTTTATTGCATGTTTGATTGGAAGGAAATGTAATTCCTTTCCAGCCTAATTTCCGGGGCATACTTATTCCTTTGTTTTGCTGAAATTTTTGGGTGAAATAGTTTTTCCCAGGAAATATTTATTATCAAAGAAGTGGGAATAACTAACTCTAGGAGAAGTGATAGTATTGATTCCAAGGATAGTAGGTATGATATTCCTTTTCTTTGTTAGTTAAAAATTTTCCCAATCCATAGATTAGGGTTGAATGGATGATTCGGGAATAATCAAATATGATGCGTTCCTCGAACCCAGATTGTTGTAAGAATTAAGGAGTCGGGCGAATCCTTTGGCTGATCCGATAGATTGTGGGTTTGGTTTTCGTAACTGGAATCCTGATCTTGTATACCACAACAACTCAACAAGAGGTTAGAGATATACGGGACTCACTCTCTAATATATTCTTCGCTATTCAAGTTAGTAATCTTTCTTAAAGAAATCAAAAAATTCAGGAAGAAAGTAAGCAGAAGGTAAAATGGAGGAGGAGGGGGATGAGTATGGGAATTCTATCAACTGGGAGGACTAGGCTCCGCTTTTTTGAGTGTACTCTTTTTTGGAGTATTTTTGTATGCCTGAGTTCAGCCTTCCCTTTTATGATTGGGGAGGATCTGTATTTATAGTTAAAATTCTAACCGATTGGTCAGCTCAGAATCGCCGCCAGTACCGGAAGGAGTTTAGTAACATTAAATGGTATCTATTACTTCTAATGTATAATTGCCTTTTGAATCAATTTGTTAACCGTATGTCAATAGAGGACCTGTATTCGGCCGTTTTTTGATCGGTTCATTTATGTGCACATTGCTATCCTTCGATTGATTATAACTATTTGTTAGGATTAAATGTCTCATTTATTACTCTGTTGAGCAGTTATTTGTCTCAGTTTTGCATATTTTCTGCCGTCCAGTTACTTGGATGGTCTGCACGGTCCTGTGCATCCATATTTGGACTATTAGTGCTTGGGCCTTGCTCTAACTTTTGGTCGGGCCGGTCGTACTTAGGCTTTACCCAATAAGAGAGGGAAGCCTGAGTTCAGCCATCCCTTTCTTGATTGGGGAGGATTTGTATTTATAGTTGAAATTCTAACCGATTGATTAGCTCAGAATCGCAGCCTGTACCGGAAGAAGTTTAGTAATATTAAATGGTATCTGTTACTTCTAATGTATAATTGGTTTTTGAATCAATTCGTTAACCGTATGTCAATAGAGGACCTGTATTCGGCCGTTTTTTGATCAGTTCATTTATGTGTGCATTGCTATCCTTCGATTGATTATAACCATTTGTTAGTATTAAATGCCTCATTTATTACTCTGTTGAGCCGTTATTTGTCTCAGTTTTGCATATTTTCTGCCGTCCAGTTACTTGGATGGTTTGCACGGTCCTCTGCATCCATATTTGGACTATTAGTGCTTGGGCCTTGCTCTAGCTTTGGGCTGGGCCAGTTGTACTTATGCTTTACCCAATAAGATAAAAAAATCATTGGCAAATATTTACTTTTATTTTCTGAGAAAAGGCGAAACATAATCAAGTTGAATTCAGAGTTGATAGGGGCAGATCTACCCTATTAGGTGTGGGACCAATTACCACTACTAAAATATTTATATAGATAAAGAAAAAAAATAAGATATAAATACATTAGTAATTGAATTGAGATTTTCCATTGACCCCACTGAATATTTTTAATTGACCTAATAAAATTGATTTATTGGTCACTGTGACCTCACAGAGAAAAAATCTTGGATCAGCCCATGCTAGCTGAGATAGTGATGTGATAGCAATGACTGTAGTAGTTGTGACTATGATAGTGGTGGTGGCATTGGATTTGGTGGAGATAGAAGAGTGGTGGTGTCTATGTAGTGTTGTAGGTGTTGGTGGAGTTGGACTGCTGGAGGTGGCAATTGTTGTGGTGAAGATTGTGACACTGACGGTATGACTGATGTGGCGGTTGCAGTGATTTTCATAATGGTGGCAGTTGTTGTGGCGGTAGTTTTGTGGTTGTGGCAGGTTATGTGGTAGTGACTCTAGTGTCAGTGGTAATAATATTTCTAATGAAATAGTTATTTTTTGACTTCAAACCTAAAATTTTGATATTTATTTCCTCCTCATTCCAATCTGGGAACCAAAAGTCCTATTTCTTCTATAAAGGGAAGGTTTCTTTGGCATGATTTTGAGGTTTTGGCTGCTAATCATGGGGAACTTCTGTAAATCTTGTTGTATGCCTATTCATTTTAAGAATTGCAGTTTGTTTTTGTTATCCCCATGAAGCATCCTCTTCTATTAGACTGCGTCATTTGTTTTCAATCTCCTTTATCTGTCTTTTTGGTGATGCTGTAATCCATTAGGTTGCTCAAGCAACATCTAACCAAATATCGAAACGTGATCCTTTAAGACCATACATGAACATCATTGATAAGATGTTGGCTGAAATGGTATGTCAAATTCTTGGTTTTTTAAGTGAACTTCACCAATTTCAGCAGCATTCTCTGTAGTTCTTTTTTGTATATCTTTTCTGCTGTTTGTCAGTTTACAGAAGACCCATCCTTTAAGCCTCAAGGGGGTCAACTAGGGGAGAATGATATGGATTATGATTCAGATGAGAAATCAATGGCTATTCTCAGGCGTCAACTTCGAGTAGCTCGGGAGGAGTACTAACGGTACAAAATGTAATTTGATTTAGGGGACTATATGTAGATGTGGTGGGTCTGTTCACTGAATTGTCTAGATTTTTTTTTTTTTTCTAGGGTGATAGCTACAGATGAATTTTCTAGCGCTGTTGCTATTTTTTTATTGGGCTAGAAACTTCTCTTATGATTTAGATAATGAGCTGTTTTGGATTGAGGACAATTGTTTAGTTTAGTATTCTGCAAATAATCTCTCTTTGTTAAGATATATATATTTTTTGTGTTCCATTATTGGAGGCATAGCTAGTTGTTAAAATGACAATTTTATTATGGATGATTTGTGTAACAGTAAAAAATGAAGTAATAAATGGAACATCCATTGGAATTTAGAAGTAGAATTGATAAAAGATAAGATGAAAGAAATGACACAGACCTAGGAAGACCAGGAATGAAATTGTGAAAGATGTATAGCCCTTCAACTTTTAGGTATATTGCCCTGATTGTGTGAGTTGTTGTAAGATACATATACCAGCCCTACTCAGGAGTATCCTGTGGCTTTAGTGATGAGGAGTGAGGTAGTGAAAGATCTATAGGCCTTCAATTTTTGGGGATTTTTCCTGCATTAGGTGCGTTGTTATAAGATTCATATAGTCACCCTAGTCAGTGATACCCTGAGGCTTTAATGATGAGGATGACTAGGCTATCAAAATGTGACTTCCCACGTCCTTTTACACACTTAATGAGACGTTATAATATATATAAGTCCATAAATATATCATTATTATACATAGGATCCATATAATGCCATTTCAAATGGCTTCAACCCTGTATGACTTGAATACGGTGTTGGATTCTTTAAAGATGCTATTAGGAACCCAAAATCATTACCATAAAATTTTGCGGAAGCATAAATGATTACCATAATAACAAATAACAGAAGCATAACCAAAGAGTAATACCAAAGCCACATTCATTTTATTACAAGATCCACTACAAGATTTCATAATACTATTACAACTTCATCAAAATACAGAAATACATAAGCCTAAACAATTCTTGTCTTTACTCCTGAACATCCGGTACCAACTCGTGCCTTCTATCTGAGGGGTTAGGAAAATAGTGAGTAAGCCAAATGCTTAGTAGTATAATATAACAAGGATCATATAATTATTTTACTTAAAATACAATAATAATAAGAATAGGAATCATCATGAAACGTGATAACTTAAATAATGATCGGAAGTTTTATGCAATTTTCTTTTTAATTTATTGTCTTGTTCATTTCTTAATAATTCATTCAAATCATGCTGAAAACTTTCCTTTTCTTATTTTTCTTTAGGGACTAGAGCGAATAGGCTCAACTAGGTAAAGGAGCAGACAAATTGAAGAAAGGATTGTGTTAGTCCCCACAATCTAAGGCCTAACATCGTACAATACCCTGACGTGGGTGGACTGTGATAGTCTACACAATCTAAGGACTAACCTTCTTTTACACTCTGAGGTGGGTGGTACTACCTATTATCTCGGTAGATGGGGCCAAAAACCGTCTTCGATTTTTTACTGTAATATCCTAAGGTATGCTGGAGAATATTACCCTCTGAAATAAATCATTAGTCCAGTGTCTTAATAAAATATCTTGTGGAAACTTTACACTTGTTCCTTTGTTCTTCTTCTTAATTTTCTCAATCCCGAGAGAAAATATACATAATTCATAACAAAGTGTAGAGTTTTCAATTATTCTGTCAATTCTAACATAATCAATGCTTCAATTCACGGTAGTACTATATTTTCGGAAGTAAATTCATTAGCATATAACAGTGGCAAAGTTTAGTACAGCAAGCTTCACAAATTAGTAAGCTTCAAAAATCATCCATAATAATTTCAGCAAGTTCCAGAAATCAGCTTTGAGAATCAGCAACGTAATTCGGAAGTACTGATTTCAGCATTCTGTTTTCAGCCTTAGAAAATCAGCAAAACAAATGAGTAACATAATTTCAGATTGGAAATTCAATAAAACTTGTTACAACAATTTAATATCGGTAACTTTTACAGAAATTTCACCATGTGGCAATGCTGAAATTTGGCTAAACAGGAGGACAATTAGGAATCAGCAAGACCAATTCAGCAAAACGGAATGAAAGATCAGCAATTTAGTGGACTAGCAGCATATGTTTTAGGAAAAAGATAATTCAGTATTAGTTTAAAATCCAGTAAGGCATTGAAACAATATTGAAACAGCAGAGCATTGAAATTCAAGAGTTCAACAACGTGAGGCTTAGCAAAACAGATAATCAGCAACATGAGGCTTTGCGGGAAACTGAAATTCAGCATTAACGCAAACTGTAACTCAGCTTAACACAATATGATGAAGCATAATATATTAAAATCAATTGAGACATAGAAACAGCATAGCTTATTACATGAATTTAGTAGTGTAGCAATTCGTCCAGCAGTAAAATGAAGCATAAAACAGAAGGAATCAGCAAGTATGATGTTCGGTTCGGCAACCATCTACTGATTTCCAGCATCAGAAATCAGCATGATTGCTAAACAGAAGATCAGCCAAATGTTAAAAGACTTAAGATCATTAATCCAATGGAAATCCAAATGTGAGACAGCATGCTTCAGCTTGGAGAGATTGGCAAAACAGAAAATCAGCAAGTGAAGACTCAGCAACACAACAATTTAGCGGGTAATGCTTTAGCAAAACAGAAATTTAGTAACATAATACTTCAATATGATGCAGCCGAATGTGTGAAGAACAAAGCATACTTCAACATCGCAGCTTAAAACAAATTGAAAAGCATAAAAAACAGCATATCCTAATTCAAATTAATAAAGCCGAATCATAGGCATTCAGTAAAACAGAAAACCAACAAGACAATTTTCAGCAAAATCCATGCTTCAAACATGATTCAGCAAAGGGAATGAGTATTGGACCAACAATACTCCAAAGATGACAGCAAGAATTTGCAACAAAGGAAAGGAAAGAAAAGGTGCACTTGCCAAATATTTGACTAAATACTCTTGCTGTCTTTGGTTCTGTCTTCCACTCCTCTCCTGCTTTCCTTTCTGTTTTCTCCTTCTGCTTTTCCCCTTCTTCCGGCTCGGTTTCTTCTCTTCCTCACATGGTTTTCTTTTCTTTTCTTCCTTCTCTACTTGCCTAACAAGCCTTAAATAAAATTAACAAGGATTGCTGAGTCATTTCCAACTAAAAGGAGTTGCTGCCAGCGTTGAGCCTAGAGCTGATTCACCCGGTTTTCCATGGGCTAATCTGGCTGTATGAGAAGTTGCCTAATGGTGTAGGATGATGTTACGGGTCTCCGCCATGGTTACTCGGACATACGTCGGCAATAGTTCACAGCTACCCGGCAAAGCAGTCGCATTGCTGATTTAATTTGGTTTCTCTCCCCTATCCATAGCATAATGTTGTTAGGATTGTGTTAATATGGTTATCCCTTCCCTGATTTGTTAGCATAATGTGTTATAGCTATTAGGTTGTTAGGTCATGTGCAACAGCACTGCCCTTTTCTCTCTTTACCTCAGTTTGTTACCCGGCACTATATTTAGCCATTATTGTTCTGTGCATTGGAATACAAGAAATATTATTGCTCTTTTTTTCCTCACGCTCTCCTCTCTGTCAGTCTCTCATACCGCTCAGCCTCTCTTTCACTCTCTCTTCCCATCTCTCTCTTTCTCTCTCTCTCTCTTGTTCTCTCTCTGCTTCTTCCTCCCATTCTCTATCTCCTCTGCCACAACTCCCCTTCCCTCATCAAAACTCATCATATCGCCGGCGGTCACCACGATACGGCCATGGAGCACGTATCAAATGGTGCTTTCATTGAGACCAAAGCAGAGGAGACGGTGGCCGAAGAACACGCCCTCGATGCACTCGAAGCTTTCGTCGCCGAGCTTGCCAGCGCGATGAAGGACTTGCGAAGGGCCACCGACCAACTTGTTGCTAACTTGTCTACCATGGCTTCCACCACAGTACAAATCCGGTCATCCATCACTGAACTCCATCAATCTCTGGTCTGAATTGAACGAGAACAAAGCGAATACCATCCCTTGCCGTTTGAAATTTCCCCACCGCGTCCAACCTCCTCTTCGATTCTAGCCCCGTCCTCTCATCTTTGTCTGCCTTCCACAGAAACTCCATATTGCTGTCCAACCCCTAGCTTACCAGCAAAGTCGAAGGCATTCAAGGAGTTGGAGGCGACTGTACAGCCACACGCCTCTGGTATCGCCTCTAAACCTCCTACTATTGAGCAAATTCCAAGATTCTACACTGAAAATTTCCATTCCTTGTCTCAAATCAAGACATACCCGTTATAATCCGTCAATCTACCGATGCTTCCAACCACCGCCGCGTTCAGCACATCTTTGACAATGATGCCACCACCGCAGACTCACATCTTACCCCTAATACCACACATCAACAAATCCCAAATTTACTAAGCCACCTTTCACCACAACTTTGCAAAATTCCCTTACTCCACACAGCCTTCCGCCTGATCAGCTGGTTGAGAACTTGAATCCGGTAGATCTGGACTCGGACAGTGAATGTGGTCAGATTCTCGTTCCAATTATGGAGGCTGACCCCAATGAGAATAAATCCCCAACAGAGCCGTTTCTAGAGACGGTTCCTCAGCCACTTCTTGCGCTGAAGGATGAGCGCTTGCTACCTTCAGCAGTGGGTACTTCCAGCACTCAGCGTTTGAGAGAAATTGCAAATTCCATGGGCTTTCGGTCCAACCAGGAGGCCTTTCTTGAGGCTGTGGTCTTGGCGCAACTGAGGGTGAATGCTGAAAATGATGATCAGAAATGCAGAGATTGAATACATTGATCGACACCTTGCTCCTCTTATACATATTCACGATCAACTCGTCGCAATGACACATTCTCAGTGCTGCATTCCTGTTTCGATACCAGTAGATTTTTGCTGTCTCTTTCCCCTGAACTGCTGACTGACCCAGTAATCATAACCCCATTTCACTTCAAGAATGAAAGAATCATGAATTGAACTTGGATTCATGAGCCTCACTCAGATGTCATCCAACAGTTTCTTCAGCTATTGGTTATTTGTCACACCGTGATTCATGAAGTGGATGAGGAAATAGGAGAAGTTTTCTATGGAGCTGAATCATCGGAGGAGGCAGCTTCTGTGATTGCAGCAAGGGAGCGTGGCTTTGACTTTGAAGGGCAAACTAAAGAATATGTGAATGATTATGCCTATGCTGGCTTGAGAACTTTAATACTTATCACGAACTCAATAAGGTAGAATACGCAGAGTTCACTCAGATTTTTTCCAAAGCCAGGAATTCACTGAGGATCATGAACCAACAATTGATCAAGTTGCAGAGAAGATTGAGAACGATTTGATTCTTCTTGGTGCTACAGCTGTTGAGGACACACTTCACAATGGGGTTCCCCAGTGCATTGATAAGCTTGCACACGCGGTAATAAAGATGGGGGTCTTGACAGGGGATAAAATGGAGACAACTATCAATATAGGGTTTGCTTGTAACTTGCTTAGGCAAGGAATGAAACAGGTCTCAATCAACTTGGATTCACCAAATATTAAAACATTAGAGAAAATTGGGGACAAGGATGTTATTTCCAAGGTCTTGCAAGGCAAAGTCCTTCACCGGATTACTCAAGGAACGGATCAACTTGCTGCATCTAGTGCTCGATCTGAGGCAACTGTTTTGACGTCATATAAGAAATCAAGTCAGGGTTATAATATCTCAAGCTGGGCAACAGGTTTGAACAGTTTTTGTCCCAAATGGAAGTTCTGTCCAGCAATTCAGTTTCACTCGTACTGTTGAGACAAATGGGCCATTGCAATATGGTAGCCGAGAACCAGATACTGTTCTCCAACATTAAGCTCCTAATGGCCATCACCATGCACCACATGCAGGAGGACCATCTGTAGGACGTCCTCCACATGCCCTAGTCACTTTCGGTTTTGGTGGGAAGCTCATTGTAATGAAAGATAATAGCAGTTTGGAAAACTCACTCCATGGAAACAAGGATGCTGAAAATCATTCAATTGCTGTTGTTGCTCTAATGGAAGCTGTTAAGGAGAAGGTCATTCCATCAGGTGTCACAACAGGGAATTGCAATTATTTCCATGCTCTTTACCACCAATCCTTCCCTGGTCCGTTGGTTGGTGGAACTATGGGAAATAAAGAGCTGCAAAAGTGGATTGATGAGAGTATTTTAGACTGCATATCCATATAGAAGCGGCGAAGTTCTGAAATTGCTTCTCTCCTTGCTCAGGATAGCCTGTCAACATTATGGAAAACTACGATCCCTCAGCACAGACACATCATTGAGGGAGAATGAGCTTCCAGATTCAGCTGTTGCTAATCTCTTTGCATCTACCAAGGGGAAGGTGAATTTTCATCAGTATGATTCTTCTACCGAGTGCTTGATGAATTTACCTTCTGAAGCACAGATTTAAAAAACTGCTTCTGAGTTACAGAGCCCTCTGACTACTGACAAAAAGAAAGAGGCTGTACAGCTTGCAGAAGAAGGGCAGTTGTGGGGATTGGCACTGATTCTGGCCCATGAACTAGGTGAACAGTTATGTTAATGCTGTTGAGAAGATGGCAACAAGCCACCTGGTGGCTGGTTTACCTTTACGTACATTATGCCTTTTAATTGCAAAGAAACCAAAAGATGTTTTCTCCACTAACATCGTGGGGGGAGTTGGACTGCCTGGGTCAGTACATATGTTACCACAGACTGTGCAGCAGTTTGCAGGTTATAATTGGCTGGACAATTGGGAAGAAAACTTGGCTGTAATAACAGCAAATAGAACTAAAAACAATCATGTGATCACTCATCCAGGAGACAGCTTGTGGAAGGACGGGGATGATTTTGCAGCTGCCCATATCTGCTACTTAGTTGTTGAAGCAGATTTTCCATCGTTCAACCTTGAGGATAAGGTTATTTGGATGGGGATGGTAATGTTACGGGTCTCCTTTATGGTTACTCGGACATACGTCGGCAATAGTTCACAGCTACCCGGCAAAGCACTCGCATTGCTGATTTAATTTGGTTTCTCTCCCCTACCCATAGCATAATGTTGTTAATGCTGTTAGGACTGTGTTAATTTGGTTATCCCTTCCCTGATTTGTTAGCATAATGTGTTACAGTTGTTAGGTTGTTGGGTCATGTGCAACAGCATTACCCTTTTTCCCCCTTACCCCAGTTTGTTACCCGACACTGTATTTAGCCATCACTGTGCTGCGTATTGGAATACAACAAATATTATTGCTCACTTTTTCCCTCCCTCTGTTTCCTTCTTACTCTCTCCTCTCTGTCACTCTCTCGTACCTCTCAGCCTCTCTTTCACTCTCTCTTCCCTCATTCTTTCTAGATCTCTCTCTCTTGCTCTCTTTTCTCCTTTTTTTTCACTTCTCCTCTGCCAGAACTCTCCTTTCCATAGTACTCGCCACACTTCACCGTCGATCTTCAGCGTACGGCCATGGAGCACGTATCACCACTGGTCATCATCTAGATGTTCATAATGCTTCTAAGAGGATTGGTCACTCTTTCAAGGGGTCCAAAAGAAACCCCCCTCCCGTTAGCGCTAAATTATTAAAGTTGCATATTTGAATGTTGGGGTTTTGAATGGAATCCCTAAAATAAAGGAACTGCATAGATTGATTAGATATTTTGATCTCGAAGTGCATGCATGTGTGAAAACTGAAGTATCAAATTCAAAAGCTAGGAAAATTGCCGAGAGTATTGCTAGCTCTTAGTGTTGGGATATGAACTATAATCCATGCAGTGGTGGGCATATTTACGTGGGTTGGAACCCCTGATTTGGTGATCTTGTGATAGAGTTATGTGGAGGATCAAGTCAATCATTGTGAGTTTGAGTCTCATGCAAATTGGGCGGTCTCGTTCCTTTCCTTTGTTTATGGTGCCAGTGATGCGATTATGAGACGTCAGCCGTGGAGCTCTTTAGATGCTTGGGTGGCTCAGATGGTGGAAGTCCGGGGCTATTCTTAGTGATTCCATTGCCCTTAGGAACAATTCAAGATGGTTGATGGTGTTTTTTTTTATGATAATTCCAATAGATCATTTACCAAGTAGGTGCTTAATTGTTGACTTTCATATCTATATATTAGTTGTTATTTTAGATCTATTGGTAAAGCCACTTTGAGCTTGGACGATGTCAAGGTCGAGGCCAAGTCTAATTTTTGTAATATTTATGATTTAGAATCAGGGTTGAAAAGACTTGATGTCGATTTCATATCTCCTTTTATTTCTCGTAGATTCCCTTCCCTGGTGATCGTGCTTTAGAGATGATCACTTCAGTGTCTGAATTGAGATCAAAGAGTGTTTATTTAACATTAGGGATGATAAGGCACTTGGTCCAAATGGATTTTCGTCTTTGTTTACTAAGAGGATGTGGGATGTGGCCTGCTCTATTAAAACAGATTAACGTGATCTTATTTATCTGGTTCTAAAATTCTAACATCTATTAAGATATCCAATTATGCATCTATTTTTTATTGTAATATTATTTATAAGATTATTTTGAAGATTATTACTCCGATCTTGCCACCCATAGCTTATTCACAAGTTTTAGTTTGCTTTTATCCAATTCAAAAGCATTGGTGATAATATTTTGCTTGTTCAGGAGCTCCTTTACAGAAACCATTTGAGTAGAGGACCGTCACGATGTTCCTTAAAGATTCACATCCCATAGCCTTACAAATTGGTTGAATTGGGATTTGTTGTTGTTGACATGCAAGTCATGAGCTC
>JAOVVI020002551.1:0-20866 GCA_028571085.2 Nepenthes alata | reverse complement strand
ACAATTATGTTATATTTTTTAAAATGTAAAATAAGTTTTTTAATTTTTTTTAAAAAAATTAAAAGTACCATACTATTTATATTATATAAAATTAATCAAAAATATGCCCTCCCTAACCGGTATATTAATTAGAGAAGGAAAAAATTATACATGATAAATGAGAAATATCTATTAATTTATTTATATTAATTGATCGATATAATAATAAATAAATATGTATGAGAATTTAGAATAAATGTTTATAAAATATCCGAAAGATGATTATATAAAAACATACCGATAATAAAGCAATAAGCCAAATAAAACGGTTGTGGTGGGCCCGCGAGGTGGTGTGGGGGGGTTATGTAATTAATATGACGAAGTGATAATAATCAGCGGCAACGACTGCTCACATGATGCTGGCGACGAGTCATTCAACGGCGCAGTTAAACCAGCGCGCTGTCTTCTTTAATGGCTCCCATCCAACCAACCACCCAACTCCTAACCACTCGTACTAGTGCCCTGTTTGGTTTGGAATTTAATGGCAAATTTATCTAAAATAAAAATATATAATTTTTAAAATTCTTGATAAAATATAACTCGATAAATTTATAGTGTTTAGACTATGATAATCGACTATCATACGCTTTTTAAATTTATTTTTTATCGGCCTTTTAAGGGGCAAATTAAGATAAAATTATGTTAAATTTGGCTAACATATAAGAAAATTAAGGTAATTAAAATTATAAAAAGTGCTAAGATTTTTAATTATATTTTACTAAAGTGGGTTTAATGAGTTTTTCATTAAAAATCTGAAATGGGGTTGTGAAAAGATGTAAAATTTTTTTAATAAATCTTGTGGTTTTATAGGTAAAAAAAAAGAGGAAATTTTTATGATTTTATATTATATAAATCAAATGAAATACAATTTATATATATTAATAATGTTTCATCTCCATAATATTTGAAAATTCTTCATTAAATATTGAACCAAACTTTACTGTATTAAAGTCATTTGAATTTTTATACGGTCTGGCACATTAAAGCAAGGAAGCCAGAAACTCCAAGTACTCGTCTCAAGAGAAACTCCAAGTAACAAAAAGGGCAAAAAAAATAAAGAAAAAAAGACAGAGGGAACTGCAAAGAGAAGAAAACTCCCAAAGCTACTTCTGGGCTTCTTCTTCTTCGTCGCCGTCTTCTTCTTCTCTTTATCCTTCTCTCTGTGAGGAGCTCAAAGGAGGAAAGAATGAGCAGCCATGGCGGGTACGCAGAAGACAGAGGAGCAGCCATGGAGGATAAGAAGATGAAGGTAGAAGAAGGGAAGAAACCGAAGAAGGTGTCTTTAGCTAAGCTGTTTTCATTTGCTGATGCTTACGACTACTTCCTCATGTTTCTCGGATCTGTTGGAGCTATCGTTCATGGAGTCTCAGTTCCCGTCTTCTTCATCTTCTTCGGCAAGCTAATCAACCTCATCGGCCTGGCTTATCTCTTCCCCAAAGAAACTTCTCACCATGTTGCCAAGGTTTTCTCATACTAACACTACTAATATATATTAACTGAGATTTGAAATTTTAATAATATTATTGGATTTATTTATTTATTTTTATGGTGATCTCTTCTTTTCAGAATTGAAATTTCAAAATTTTACTTAGAATTCAAAATTTGTTGTCGTGAGAATTTAATCAAATTCTTCATGCTTAACATTTTCCTTCAAAAAAAATTCAAAATTGATAAAACTCAAATTTGTGCTATTTTTGCAAGACATCTTATCAATTTATTTATTTTTATAATATAAAAAATATAAATAAAATATTATATTATTTAAAATTATCTTAAAAATATTTAATAGATGTTAATTAGTAAAAATATCAAAGGCTTTTCACGTAATTCCTAAAATCAAATTGGTGTACTAAAATTAAAAAAAAAATTAAAAAATATGATATAATTAATGGGGGATCCTACTTTTTCCTATTTTCTGCTTCTCTTTGCTTCTTCATTTTTAGCTATTGGATTAAAATTCAATTGTTAAAATTTTAACACATTAAAAATATTATATATAATTATTTTTAAAATTTTTTTTATTATAATATTAATATTTAGTAAATATTAAGTTAAATATTAAAAAAATTTACTAAAAAATTTTATTTAAATATTTTATTTAATATTTTAAATTATCATCATTAAATTAAAAATAATTTAATAGTAAATATTAAATAAGCAGTCTCCCTTATTAACTACATGAGCATGCTGAAATTACGCATATTTCTATTTGGATGTTTCGAAATTTGAATTTGTTCTTTGTTTTTTGCAGTATTCATTGGACTTCGTATATCTCAGCGTGGCCGTACTGTTCTCGTCGTGGGTTGGTATGTGCTGATGATTTCATTAATTACCGGTTGATAATGTTACTTTCGATTATCTCCTTCATTAAAGAACCTCCATTAATGTGAGTTTAATTGATGTTTGATGCAACAAATTTAAAAAAAAAAATATTCAAATTTCAAATAAAGAGGTGTCGTGTTGGATGCACACCGGTGAGCGGCAGGCGGCGAAGATGAGGATGGCGTACTTGAAGGCGGCGTTGAATCAAGACATCACCGTCTTCGACACCGAAGCTTCCACCGGTGAAGTTATCAACGCCATTACCAGCGAAATTCTTGTTGTTCAGGACGCCATTTCCGAGAAGGTATGTTCTCCTGATTAGGTTAATTATCAAAGCAACGACCGATGCCACTGTAAACCACCGGCCTCAAACGGTATCGGTTGTTCAGCACTCTTCAAAATATTAGTATCACCAACATAAAAATATTTTTTTTTCTAAATTTTACCAAAAAAAAAAAAACTGTAAAACTACATTTTATTATAAGTTAAAAATAATTCGACCCTAAATTTAAAAAAAATGCAATTATTTTACTATAAATATATAATTCTACAAATTAGAGCATTTCTATAATAACAATGGATATTTATACCCCCATCTAACACATAGCTGTCAAGTTCATATTTTATATTATATTATTATAATATAAATAACTAAAATATCTCTCACTATGTGAGTAAGAAAATTTATAGAAAAATATTATATTATATTATTTATAATATAAATTTTATTTTTATAGAAAATTTAATTAATTCTTAATATAAGTGGGGAATATAGATATTTTTTTTAGAGCCTTTTTAAAAAACTTTACTTGGGCTGTAGTAGTAAGTTAAGAAAAAATAATATTTCTTAATAATTTTTTTAATGAATAAAAATTTATAAATAAATACCCACTATATCAAATCAGCTAATCATTCAATTAATCTCATTGGCTTTCAATTTTTAAAGTAAGAATGCAAAACCCATTATTAGGAGTAATTAAATCTACAAATACCAACAAAATATATATATATATATATATATATATATAAGTTATTTGAAAGTTTTATATTCAGAATAAATCTATATATTGTGCTAATGATTTGCTAAAGTAGTAATTTTAGGATTAACAATTATAATTAATTTATCATACTAAATAAGGTTTAAATTCAAAACAAATTATGATTTATATTAGTACATAATTATGATTTATATTGTAGAGAGTGGGATTTCAATTTAGAAAGAATATTTTTATTGTTAAAAAATAATTAAAAATAGTGGGTTTATTTATAATATTGTTAGAATCGTGGGTAATATTAATACTATTAAAGTATTATCTTTTGTTAAAAAATAATCTCAAGGTTATTATAAAAAACCATTATTTTGTTTTTTACTATAATAATACTTATATTAATATCAGTATTTTATCAGATGTTTTTTTATTTTTTGACACCCCTAATTGTGAAGAAAATTTCAACCTTTAACTTTTTTTATAATCATAAAATTGTAAATTTATCAATTATATTCCTAATTTCTCAACCTTTTAAGTCACTTTAATGAATTAAATTTTAAAAAATTTAAAAAATTTTCAAAAATAAAAAAAGAATAACTTTTGATAAGAATGAGACGTCAATATTTTTTTTTTGGGTTACAAAATGTAATTTTCTTATTCCGTTTATTTTACAAACGTTTCTACAAAAAAAAAAAAAAGTGATATATTTATTAAAAAACACTTTTAAATGATTCATTCATAAGGAAAATTGATAGTCACTATCAACTAATATTACCCTTTCAGTGATGAATAATAACAAGATTCTTCAACCAAACTCGATCGATTTCACATTTTATTTTACAGTTACTGCCGATTTTATTGGTTAGTTCCTCAATTACCCATCACGATCCTCGTCCAGAAAGTGTCATTTTTCATGGAATCATAATGTATGATTTTTTTGAATGATAAAGTAAAATTTTAAAAATTAATTTTTAATCGACGAGATCCCTGTTCTTTTCTTCTTGTTTGAATTCTTGATCGTTTCGGTGGTGGTGCAGGTGGGGAAGGTTCTTCACTACGTGAGCAGGTTTCTGGGAGGGTTTATAATTGGGTTCGTGAGGGTATGGCAGATCAGTCTCGTCACTCTTTCCATTGTCCCCTTGATTGCTGTTGCCGGTGGAATCTACGCTTATGTTGCCACTGGTCTCATCGCTCGGGTTCGCAAATCATACATCAGAGCTGGCGAAATCGCCGAAGAGGTCCTCTCCCTCTCCCCCTCTCTCTCTCTCTCTGTTCGCATGTTTAGGCATTGCTGTTAAAATGATGATATTGTTCCTCCATTGATCAAGAATTCGATGAATAATGTGATTTTTTAAAGGTTAAATTTCTTGTTTTTATGTATTTTTGCTTCTTGGTTACAGTAGGAAGAGTGGTGCTCAAACCCACAATAATTAGGCCATTTAAGGACTATAGTGAGAAACGATAGGCCTCACAATAATTAAGAGAAGGCCCTGTCCTTGTAGTTTTTGGTATTTTCCTGTCCGGAACGAGGAGCTGTCGGTTTCAAAATGCTGCCTCGGAGGGATGACAGTGACCGCTGCTGGACAATTTTTTCAAGTGTTATCCCCTTCTCTTTGAAAATTAGGGCGGGATCGGGCTTAGAACGACTGGACAGGTCTCCCGTTTAAAGTATTTTCATTCTTAATTTTAAAATTGTATTATTATACATTTCATATGCATAATAAAAGATTATGTAAAAATCATTTTTAGAAGCATATATATGAAATTGGGGTGGGAATGGATAGCCCGAGTACCATTTAGGCCCTACAATTTCTCTCTACATTGAGAGCGAGTGGGATAAAATCTGCCATTTTGGGGCAAGACCGGGCAAAATTATCATTGCAAGCTCATTAAGGACCTCCCTTTGGCCTTGCCAATATAGCGTGAATGTTAATGATGCATAATTGCTATTGGCAAAATTGGATCATTTATTGAACTAGCTGGTAAGCATTTCGTTATACATTTGGAGTGCTCCGATCCTTCCAATAAAATGCACAAATCTCCCGCTATACGTGGTCTGATAAAGGGTCTAGTGTACATGGTATTACCATTTATTATGCAAGAGGTCGAACCCATTACCGCTATACTAGAGGGTGACAATTCTACCATTGTACTAAGGTTTGGTGAAAAACAATAACAATAAAAGAAAAACAACGAAGGGATTGAAATCTAACTATCTGCCCTCTAAACAGTGCGCTGGGGTTTGGTGACAGGGAGGAGAAGCAATAACAATAAAAGAAAAAAAATGGAAAAATGAGTAATAAAGTAAAGAGGGGTTTTTCAAATTTGGATGTCATCTGATCAACAAAAGACCCCTTTTATTGAATGCTATTAATCTAAATTTTGTAATGTTTTCTGATTTTTTTTTATAATCACCAATTAAAGGGAAACATTTTCTCCATTTTTATTATGGCTATTGTAGTCACGTTGACTACCCTGCCCATATAAGAATTCAAAATAAAAAAAAGAGCCCATGCCACTCATTATGCACTTAAGAACCGCCATAAAAAGATTCATCATATATCATTTATAGCAAAACTATAGTATAGCCAATTCCGTATAAGATAGGACAAACTATCAGAGGCCTTAGCCGGACTACCATAGGGAAGCCCACCCCCTCTATCTAACATAGAAATTTATTTTAGGATGACAATGATCTCTATGTGAATCTCTTCTTGACCAACCGAATTGGGCCATATAGGGTAGTGCTCTAGGCCCATAGTTAGAGGAGCATCCAATTCATCTAGCTGGTATTTGTTTTGGTGTTCCAAATCCTTGTTGGAGACAAGAATGCTAACTCATCCCCAATGCCAATACACTAAAGGCAGTATCTCTATCACTAATATCATGAGTGGTTTCCTCCAACCCATTTTGTAACCACCACTCTTCCGTCCCCTATATTCATGGTAGTGCAAGGCCATTTTACCTAGATACTATGACAGATTAAGAATTTATGGGTTCTAGAAACATTGCTCGGACCTTGATATCTGGGTTGTGAATAAGGTGTTTTTACTTGTTATTGCACTTCAGAATAAGACTTTATTTTTTTGAGGAGAAAGCCGATGATTTAACAATGATCTTGTGGTATTTCTGCAAATCCACTAGTATTCTTTGTTTATTATATTTTTTGAACTTAGCATGCTCTATATTGTTCTTCATATCCTAAATATGGGCACTTCACTTTGCCTTACCAAGTGTTTTGAAATCCTATTCTTGTATTTGTTGCAATGCCTTATTGCTCGCTGGACTGGTGGCCCATGTCTTTCTGATATAGAAACATTGTTTGATTATCAATGTAGCAGTTGATGTATATGTTGCTTCACTAAACAATATGGCCTGCTTTAGGTGATCGGAAATGTGAGGACAGTTCAAGCTTTTGTTGGAGAAGAAAGAGCAGTGAAGTCATACAAATCTGCTCTAATGAAGACCTACAAGTATGGGAAGAAAGGAGGCTTAGCCAAGGGGTTGGGGCTAGGCTCCATGCACTCGGTGCTTTTCCTTTCGTGGGCATTGCTTGTTTGGTTCACTAGCATTGTTGTTCACAAGGGTATTGCAAATGGAGGAGAGTCCTTCACCACTATGCTTAACGTCGTTATTGCTGGCCTGTAAGTTTTCATTGTCCCTTTGTTGATGACTTCATTATCATGGAAATCCAACAATTTAATTGTTTTAGCTTTGTAATTTGATGCTAGTATGCCTGCATTCTGTCAGATT
The DNA here is from genome assembly GCA_028571085.2 of Nepenthes alata. Taxonomy (NCBI): domain Eukaryota; kingdom Viridiplantae; phylum Streptophyta; class Magnoliopsida; order Caryophyllales; family Nepenthaceae; genus Nepenthes; species Nepenthes alata. The sequence continues at coordinate 13,763 of JAOVVI020002551.1, read as the reverse complement.
AGATGATTTTGTTGTTGTTCCGTAGAAGTTGCCTTGAGATCATACGATGAGGGTGTGAGGAGTCATTTCTCCATGCCTCATCTTGTGTGTGGGGAGCATTTATAATTTTATGCTCACTGTTGCTATATACATTATTGATTATAGTCAGCTTGGGGTTGTGTAATGAGGGTGTTTCAGTTTGTATTTCCATATATGTGACTTGCCACCTTTAAGCCGTGTATATTTCATGGCATCGATCCATTTCTTGAAATCAATTTGAATCATGGAACAAATAATAGGTCAATATGTAAATTTTGGCCTATATTTATCAGTATTGACCTTCCGAGATTAATATTTTTTGATACTGTGACAAAATTATAATATGCCATTGTATTGGCGATATATCGACCGATACACACAATATTTGCCCCTAAGTTTCAATTTGTACAAAAAATTTTGCATCCAGAAGCAAAAGGATGCAACCGATATCAGTGTCTTCATGCATGCTGTGAATTCATGGTACTTGTCATTGTGCATTTATGCTTTGGATTTGAAACCATATAATGGTTTTGTGAACTTATATATGTTGATTCATTCTTCATTCATCAGATCGCTGGGGCAGGCAGCACCAGACATTTCAGCATTCCTCCGTGCAAGGGTAGCTGCATTTCCAATCTTTGACATGATAGAGAGGACAAAATTCAGCAAAATCAGCTCAAAAACAGGTCGGAAACTGAGCAAAGTGAGTGGGCACATCCAATTCAAAGATGTATTTTTTAGCTACCCAACTCGTCGTGAAGCTATGATTTTCAGTAAACTTTGTCTTGATATCCCTCCCGGAAAGATTGTTGCCCTTGTGGGAGGAAGTGGACATGGCAAGAGCACCGTCATATCTTTGATCGAACGCTTCTATGAGCCACTTTCAGGTCAGATACTTTTAGATGGAGTTGACATCCAGGAACTTGATCTGAAATGGCTTAGGCAGCAAATTGGTGTTGTTAATCAAGAACCTGCACTTTTTGCCACAACAATAAGAGAGAACATTTTGTATGGAAAAGATGATGCCACTCTTGATGAGATCACTCGTGCTGCTAAGCTTTCCGAGGCTATCACTTTCATTAACAACCTGCCTGAGAGATATGAAACCCAGGTACCGTATTTTACATTTTATGCAAAAAGAGGAGCATGTATATAAGAAAAGACTAGGGGGTCTTTAATCTCAAATAGTTTTGACCCAGTAAATTCGCGGAAGCAAATATACTTGAATATACAATACACTTAAAGTATATTATGTACTAAATGTAAATTGCAATAAATATTTATAATTAACTATAGCACCAAAATAAATCTGAATAAAAAAAAATACACAAATTTTGGTAATAGAAGGAAACTTTGATAACCAACAGATATCGAGTAAAACCCTCTAAGCTTTTACAGTTAGTGAAAGTAATGCAACAAGAAAGTCCATTTATAACTCGGGTGGAACAGATGCACTAAGTCTTAACTAACTTACTCATGACTTATTAATCTTGCCTAAGAACTCATTGGATTTGCTTATAACAGTAGAATTGGATATCTATCGACCTTCTTGTCAAATTTGCTTCATTGCTATTGAATTTTCACACACTACTACATTTCAATGTCTATACCACCGATGCACTAAATAAGGGCTTCCAGGCTAGAGCTAATATGTAAACTAATGAGAAAATTGTGGGTGAGCAAACATTGGCAATTTATCACAAAGGCAATGATTTTTGTTTCCTCAAACAAGAGATGACTGTTTCCTTTAATCAAAAAGAGCTTTGGGGTTGCAGCATTTAGGTACTGTTTTTCATTTTCTCTCTCTTTATAGATATTTGGAAGTAAAGTATTTATAGAGGTTGAAACTTAGATTAAAAATACGTGGCCATTAGAAAATAGCGTCTCAGGGCACGTGCGCCACATAGGTGCATATTAGGTCTAGAAGCTTTAACAAGAGGTCCGCGCTTCAGTGCATGTATGCCACTCAGGCACACATTGTGTGTAATTATTTTAGATAAACGGCGCTTTTGTGCAGTTTGAGCTCACATTATGTGTGGGTATTCTAGATAGACGGCGCATCTGAGGTACTGGTATTCTGGTTGAAATATGTACATGCACGTATCAGGTATAGGTTAGGTGTTAATATTAAAAGATAGCACATTTGTGAACAATTGGTGTGTATCCTGGCACGTGTCTTCATTAATGCTTGAGAATTATTCGGAATATCTATTGATTTAGTCATAAAATATGCTAATACAAAATATTTCTAGCGGTATAGATAGACTAGATGTGAGTGTGACACAAGAAACTATGGCAGCTGAGTGTATAAAACTTGTGCAGGTGATGCAGATCCTACACCCTTTTAAGAGAAGTTTCCTACCTGTTTCTTGCTGGCAGATTTCATCAAGAAAATTAATGGTTTTGGTTGAAAGATTTTGTTGGTTGTGGTCAATCTACCCCATCGGAGTCCATTGACAGGGACTTAATTGACCTATATGAGCAAAGATAAGTTAATTGTAGTTGAAGGGAAAAAATAAAAAGGTAGAGCTAAGAAAACTTGAAGTAAGGTGATAAAAATGATTTAGAATTACATTTTACACAAAACCAGGGGCGGTTAACTATAAATTGACTAGATGTGAGTGTGGCACAAGAAACTCTGAGAATAGAGTTTATTAAACTTGTATATGGAATGCGGATCCTACATCCTTTTAAGAGAAGTTTCCTACCTGCTTCTTCATGGCAGATTTCATTATGAAAACTAATCGTTTTGGTTAAAGGTTTTGTTAGTTGTGATTAATCTACCCATTGGAGTCCATTGAAAGGGGTCTAATCGACCTTGTGACCAAAGATGAGTTAGTTATGATTGAAAAAAAATGAAGAGGTAGGCATAGAAAAATTTGGAGTGAGACGATAAAAATAATTTACAATTACTTAGGAGAATATTACAATAAATTGAGTGAAATGATGAAAATAGATTTAGATGAACAATCCTATTTTGTGGGGCTTGAGATTTTATTGTTGTTGTGGTAAGAAAAAAGGATTTATATTGCCCACACCATTATAAAAGATTTAATCTACCATAATGAGAAATGGTAAGTTGTCATTGGATAAAAGAAATGAAATGGTAGATCTAAGAAAAGCATTAGTAGGGTAATAAAAATAATTTGAAATTTCTTTTAGAATGTAACACTCAATCGAGTTTAATAACAAAAACTAATTCATATAGACAATCTCATTTAGTGAGCCATAAAGATTTGTTGTTGTGGTTATATAATGCTGCTAATAGTACACTCGCAGGTCGGTGAGAGGGGTATTCAGTTGTCAGGGGGGCAGAAACAAAGGATTGCTATAGCACGCGCAATAGTAAAGAATCCATCAATACTCCTACTCGATGAAGCTACAAGTGCACTCGATGCCGAGTCTGAAAAGAGTGTGCAGGAGGCACTTGATCGAGTCATGGTGGGTCGAACAACTGTGGTTGTGGCTCATCGCCTTTCCACAATAAGGAATGCTGATATCATAGCGGTTGTTCAAGGAGGGAGGATTGTGGAAACCGGAAACCACGAGGAGCTCATTTCGAACCCGTCAAGTGCCTATGCGGCACTTGTTCAACTCCAGGAGACATCATCCTTAAAGCGCCAACCCTCTCAGGAACCAATCATGGGACAGCAGTCAAGGTAGTAATTGAAAGTTTGGAACAAGAAGCATATGATATGTTGTTGCTTTTTTCCTTCATTTCTTTAAAATCTCATCAAATCAAGATTGGGGATGGCAATTTTACCCCAACTCACCTCGGAACGTCAAGTTTTATCTGCCCTTCCCTGCAAAGATAGTGGGGGCAGGGATGGTATCAGTCGCACCGAATCTTAAGCCGCCATACCTATGAGAGATGTTCAAATCGGGGCTAATTAGAGCAGGACTAAAGCCATCAGATGGCCCACTAAATGGATTCGATAAAGAATCAGTCTGCATTGAAGGCCACAGTTTTGTTGCTCAGGCTTGATTTGTTCCAAGAGGTCTACTCAAATCCTCGTGCCATCCTGACAGGCTGTGAGCTTAGTCATCTTCAAAGCAATAACCTTGATCCCTCACTTCCATATCTATGCATAGATAGGGACATATAATATATACATATAATTTCTTTAATAATTTTTAAAATAAAAATGAATGTACTTTTAAACTGGGATGCATTTCCCCCTGCACTTGCTCTGAAAATTAATTTCCCTCCCTGATGCTGCCTCGATTTTGAATTGAGTTGCGATCATAATTAAAAGAAAAAAAACCACCCTCCTTGCTCCATTGCCATCTCTAATCAAATTGATTCAAAGTTACTTATGAAAATTTCAATCAAACGTTTGAGTTTTATGAAATGTTTCATAATGATGGCACAATCATCTAATCTTTTTCCTTTTTTTGGTTTAAATTACTTGCAGCCTACAATATTCTCGAGAACTGTCCCACACTACAAGTTTTGGTGCTAGTTTTCGTTCTGATAAGGAGTCTGTGAGAGCGGATAGACCAGAGGCTATAAAGTCGAGCAGGGTTTCATTAAGACGACTTTATTCCATGGTGGGGCCTGACTGGACTTATGGAGTATTTGGTACTCTTTGTGCACTGCTTGCTGGAGCTGAGATGCCTTTGTTTGCTCTTGGTGTCACCCAGGCTCTTGTATCCTTCTATATGGGCTGGGAGACTACACAGCACGAGGTCAAGAAGATTGCTTTTCTGTTTTGTGGGGGTGCAGTTGTAAGCATCTTTACTCATGGCGCTACCCATACTTGTTTCGGAGTCATGGGAGAACGCCTTACCCTTCGTGTTAGAGAGAGGATGTTTTCAGGTATATCATGATCACAAATACACAAACCATATGGAATGAAATATCATTATCTGTCCCCTCGATAAAATAGCACAATTGTGATATAACACAATAAATCAGCTGGTAAACCCTACATTTACTGACATATTGGGCGAGATTTGCAAATCTATGTTTTGATTCGCCAAAAGTCATTGTAACCTAAATTATCTGATACCGATATGTATCATCTAATATGGCATCGACCGCTATTGAACTAATTTTGATATTTTATTCCATCTTTGACAAATGTTTCAGCAGCCACGGAATGCTTAGAGCCTTTTGTTTTGGGAGGGGGGGGAAGGGTAATTATTTGTTCAAATGAATCCTTTTCTTGTTTCTTTCATATAATAGTTTATGTTACTTAGATACTCTAGCATTATTTTGATCATTGGCAAGCTGTCAAGCCTGAGTGTGAGCTGTAGAAACTTCGCAAAGTTGAGTCATAATAGTATGGTCTTGTAGTAATGGTTTGAGAACCAATCTAGAACTTGCTATCAGTTTGATGTGAAGGCATTAATAATGGCCTCTAAATTTTTTTTGATCAATAAATGTAATTCCCTGTTAAGTTGATCTGCTTTATCTATGTTTGCAGCAATGTTAAGGAATGAAATTGGATGGTTTGATGACTTGAACAATGCTAGCTCCAGTCTTTCATCACGTCTAGAGAGTGATGCAACTTTGCTAAGAAATATTGTGGTTGATCAATCATCAATTCTCATTATGAACGTTGGATTTATCACCACTGCCTTAATCATTGCCTTTATTTTGAACTGGCGGATCACACTAGTGGTTCTCGCGACATATCCATTGATCATCAGTGGTCACATTAGTGAGGTATTGTCTTCTAATCTATGATTACTATGGGTGAAAATATCGGTATTAGTATCGATCGCAGTTATATTGGACACATTGAATAATACGTATTGGTATTGGATATATTGGATAGAAAAGATTTTCTGAAAATTGTAAACTGATAAGGCCATATTGCGATATTATCATGGTATCGAAAACTATTGATATCTAGAGGGCCCGATGTCGATACATATCAGCCATTATTTGCATCAAATATCAATAATGCCCGCTGTCTCCACATTAAGAGAAGAGAAGTTTCAGGACATCCTTTCGAAACAGGAGTGAAGTGGCGATTATTATTCCATTTGTTTTTATGTGGGTCTGTAAATATGGATGAATGACAGGCCATTTGACAGTCTCCCTTTAATATATGGACTTGCTAGCATGTTAACCTGCTCCCTGAGCTGTGATTTTCTCCACTTTCAGAAACTCTTCATGCAAGGCTATGGTGGCAACTTGAGCAAAGCATACCTCAAAGCTAACATGATTGCTGGCGAGGCTGTTGGCAATATTCGTACTGTTGCTGCATTTTGTGCTGAGGAGAAGGTTCTTGATCTCTATTCCCGTGAGCTTGTTGAGCCTTCCAAACGGTCTTTTACTCGTGGCCAAATTGCTGGAATATTTTATGGCATCGCACAGTTCTTCATATTTTCATCCTATGGTCTTGCCTTATGGTAATAGCCTCTGATTACATTATTTACTTCTCATTAATGTTTGATCTATAAATATCTAGAAGTTTTACTTATAAAAGATAAGCTGACAATGACATTTAAGGTAGTTTGAATACATGGCCAAATAAATCAGACGGAATGTGAGAAGCAGATGGGTATTTATTTGATTTTGGAAGAAATTGAAGAACTTTATGGGAATCCTACAATATCCATTTGTTCTTTTATTTTCTGGCAGATGATAAGAATTTCATTTGGGTTCAAATCCTACTAAGAGGTCCACTATTGCCTCCTATCTAAATCTACTAGTTTCTTCATTGTTTGTAACAATTCTTCATTTGGGAGGTTGGAATCTCTCTATTCAGTACATGTTCATTCTTGAGAAAAGATGAGTTAGTACTAGCAAGAGGAAAAAAAAACAAGATAGATTTAGGAAAATTTTGAGTGATGTGATAAAGAATGATTAAGGATTCAAAATTGCTTCTATTTCTGGGAGATATTGGACTAAATCAAATGAAAAGATAAAAATGGATTCATATAATTGACCCCATTTAGTGAGACTTAAAGTTTTGTTATAGATGAATTAATATTTTATCCAGCAATGAGGATACAGTAGCATCACAAAAGAAACCATACGACAATTTGCCAATCACTGATCTTACCAAAACTAACTTAAATTTTATTTGATCTTCCTCAACATTACAAGGTATGGATCTGTGTTGATGGGGAAGGGGCTCACGAGCTTTAAATCTGTCATGAAATCATTTATGGTTTTGATTGTGACGGCGTTAGCCATGGGCGAGACTCTGGCAATGGCTCCAGACCTGCTAAAAGGTAACCAAATGGTGGCATCAGTCTTTGAGGTGATCGACCGAAAGTCAGAGGTGACGGGGGATTCCGGAGATGAACCAACAAAGGTGGATGGGACAATTGAGCTGAGGAAGGTGGACTTTAGCTATCCTTCCAGGCCAGATGTCCTAGTTTTTAAAGACTTTAATCTAAAGGTTCGAGCAGGCGAAAGCATGGCATTGGTGGGGCAGAGTGGCTCTGGAAAAAGCTCAGTGCTTTCTCTTATATTGCGATTCTATGATCCAACAGCGGGAAAGGTGATAATTGATGGTAAGCCCTCCTATACCGATACCCCCAGAAAAAAAATCAGTTTTTGCACTTGGGATTATAGAATGAAATATCAGCCAATATATATCGGAATCAGGCCGCCCAATACTAATATTTCTAATAACACAATATATTGGGTCAATATTTAAAATATCAGCAGATACACTTAGTATCGGCCGATATTTCCCCATGCTTATGATTTTTAAAAAAAATCATTTTTCTATTTATACGTATGATATTAATACATATCACCCAAATGACTATATTATACTAACATGATTATGTTGATCAATTCTTGAGATTGTTAGAATGACAGGGGAAAGAGAAAGGAGATAAAGTGGGGAAGATGGTAAAACCCTTTCAGTTAGGGTTGGGAGTATATTCACATATGAAAAAGTAGACTTAAAATATAGCACAATGACCAAAAACAAATGGGAGTATTAGCGTAGCGGTAGAGTTATCGTATGATCCGGTGGTTATGGATTCGAGTCGTAGAAAAGTCTCATTGCATAATGCAAGGTAATATAATAGACAATATACCTAAAAGTTGTCCGACCTTTTCCCAGAATAAGAGCTTTATATACCGAATTGCTTTTTTTATAATAATCAAAATACCCTTGCATAAGCATATACCATTCTAGTTTGGATATTTAATAAACAGTGCAAAGCATTTTGTTTGAAATATCTTATAATAAATCAAGTGGAATGACGAACACGTATTTATATATCTGACTTGCTTATTGGAATTTAAGGTTTTTTTTTTCTTTGGTTGTTGTATGTTTAAGAAATATAATGGCACACATCCTGTTGTTACTGAAGGATTGCACTTGCTTACCCCAAAAAAGGATTGCATTTGGCCATGTCATCAAAAAGTATCATTTTTCTGTATTTTCCCGGTAATGTTCAAAATTCTGTACTTGGATAATTGAGGGCCTAAAATACATGGATTTAATTGTTATAGGGAAAGACATCAAGAAGTTGAAGCTCAAATCTCTTAGGAGACGCATTGGTCTAGTGCAACAAGAGCCAGCCCTATTTGCTACATCCATCTACGAAAACATCCTCTATGGCAAAGAGGGTGCCACAGAAACCGAAGTGATTGAGGCGGCTAAGCTTGCTAATGCGCACAATTTCATCAGTGCCCTTCCGGAGGGATACTTGACTAAAGTTGGAGAAAGAGGGGTCCAACTCTCTGGGGGCCAGAAGCAAAGGGTGGCCATAGCTCGGGCTGTGTTAAAGGACCCTGCCATCTTGCTACTAGATGAAGCGACTAGCGCTCTCGACGTGGAGTCGGAGCGTGTCGTGCAGCAGGCTCTTGACAGGCTGATGAAGAACCGGACAACGATCATGGTGGCTCACAGGCTGTCGACCATTAAAAACGCAGAACAAATATCTGTCATACAAGATGGGAAAATCGTAGAACAGGGGACCCATTCATCTCTTGTGGAGATCAAGAAGGGAGCATATTGTAGGTTGATCAATCTGCAGCAGCAACAGCAGCAGCAATAATAGCAATTAAAGATTTTCCAGTGATTTTTAAAGAGTTGTTCAATAGATTTGTCTTATGTTTTCTTTTCTTTTGTTTGTGATGCTTATTGTATAGGTTGAATTTGAATTCGATAAGTTGTTTTAAGGGCACAAAATAATCATACATGTCAGAGCAAAAGCAGTACAGTAAACTATACGTCTGAATCTTCTGTTTGCTGAATTTGTCAGTTCAAATCTAAGTAGCGAGCTCCAAAGGTTGACAGCAATTTGCTTCAAATTTTCTCATGTCTCATTTCTGCATTTTGACTTCCCTTTTGGGGATGTTAGACATGGTATGGCGGCATATTACGGGCACAACACGAAATAGGAGGGTTGACACGTTTATGATGTGAAATAATCGCGTTGTTTCTTCTAGGCACATGAACCCGAAAATTATTGATATTACAGAATTAATTGACATATCTTAAGGTTTTAAATTATCACAAATAAAAATTTATTTATTCATTTAAATTTGTGTTTGATAAAAGCTTAGTAAATCATATGTTATAAATGTCATATCGTATTATGTCAACGTGTTAAAGGTAATTTGTTATATTAACCGTGTTTGCATATAATTTATTGTACTGATGTACGGGCACAACATAAACGCCAACACGAATCGACACCCCTAAAATCAGATAATGGATTCAGCTAATCACTAAACACTGGCAGCATGTTTGGTTGGAGGGAATAGTATTTCTATTCCCTTCTTATTTTCAGTGGAATAAAAATTTTACTGTTTGATTATATTTTTTCTGGGAATAATAATTCCCAAAGGAGTAGTTATGGAATAGCTATTCCCTGATGGAAGAAGATAATTTTTTTCCCGAATGAAAAGAAAAAGCTATTCCCGCACAATTTTTTTGATATTCCAAATATGCCCTTATTATACAGAAACCCTTTTCAATGAGAAGGAAAAGCGATTCCCTTCGCTCGCAACCATTCTCTCTCGTAGCCATTCTCTCTTGAAACCCTTGGCTTCTCTCTCTCGCAGCCACTCTCTCTGTCTCTCGAAACCCTTCGTCCTTCTTCGAAATTATTCTCTGCTACTTTCGCACTCTGTTCGAAATCGGAAGCATTTGTTTGAGTATTTGATTCTTCTCGCATCTGTTTGAGCATTGGAAGCATCTGTGGGAGAATCTGTTCGAAATTGAGCTACTGATACTTCCGAAACCCTACGCTTCACTTTGAGATGTGTTCTGTTCGAAATCGGTTATGTTCGTATGAATCGTTTGTTGTTTTGATGTGTTTGATTGAATCGGTTGTGTCTATTGACATGTTTGATCGAATCAATGAAGTGTGTATAGAAGGAAAATGGGAACCTGCGGTAGTAACAAAATGTTCATCCCCACTCCCGGCTACAATATTTACTCAATCCCGGTTTCATGCTTTGCTTCCCATCTGGCCTTGTAATCTTTTTAACAAGTCCTATCATTTTTCTTCATATAATATCTAGAAATGGCTTTTTTGCTGTAATTTTTCACTATTGTCTCCTAAGGACTTCAGTCTTGAAAGCGAAACATCAATCTCAAAAGCCTTGTGAGCGTTAACTGGTTTCCTCACCTTACTTGCATTGCTTCCTATTATGTGCACCTTCAAGATCACAATTCACATTTTGCTATGCCAATTCATCAAATCTTAGCATTTTCATTTTCAACTAATTTAAACAGTCCTGGGAACTGATCCCCCTGAAAGGATCAACTGCACACATATCCTGACTGAAAGGTACTTGCTCCCCCTTTTAACACCACAACAGATACAATTTAAACTCCTGCAAATTGCCTTCAAAATACCAACAACATAGGCAGTTTCCCTGTTGTAGCTCCAGTAACCCAATTGTCTTCATAGTTATATTTTTTTATCTTCTTACTATGGTCCTTATTTGTTCAAACCATAAGTCCTCAGCCAATAGAAAGCAAATCCTGGTAAATAGTTGGAAATGGAAATGGTCAAACACATTACCCACACATTCCTACTGAGCGCTTGGCATCCGTCATTCCAATGCAAAGAGTCTATGGTTTCTAAAGAATTTTACAGTCGACGACTAAAATTATTTTATATGTTTGATGTTATATTTACATGAAAAATTTACTAGATAAGCCATTCCATTTTGATGTATTTTTGTAGAATCGTATAGGCGCTTTGGATGGACTACATATCAAAATAAGGGTACTTACTGCAGACAAACCTGGATATCGAACTCGTAAGGGAGATATAGCTACAAACGTGTTATGAGTATGTACCCGTGATATACAGTTTATATATGTCCTATCTGGTAAGGAGGGATCTGCAGCAGATTCTAGAATTTTACGATATGCGATAAATAGAATGTATAGACTGAAAGTTCCAAATGGTAAGATCTTAGATAATCGAATCAATCATAATATTTTACAATAAATTTATTTTACGTAATGATATCGCATGTTTTCGTATAGGTACTTATTACTTAGTTGATGCGAGATATGCAAATTGCAATTGATTTTTTGCACCATTTAGAGGGCAGAGATACTATTTAAATGAATGGCGTCAAGACTATCGACCAAGAACGGCTGAGGAATTGTTCAATATGAAACATATTGCTACTCGTAATGTTTTTGAAAGGTGTTTTGGATTACTGAAAATGCAGTGGGGGATCCTTAGAAGTCTATCATTTCATCCTATCAAAACACACAATCGAGTTATCATTACTTGTTGTCTGCTACACAATTTCATAAGAAACGAAATGGAATATGATTCTATTGAGGATGAAAACAATGACATGCATCACGAGGACTTCTTTGATGAAGATGCAGATATGATAACACAACTAGATCCTACTGATAGTTGGAGTACATTTAGAAATAATTTGGCAAATGCCATGTTTAACAAATGGAGATATCATTGATTGATACATTCGATACAATTAATTTGAGTACTGTCAATTATAAGTTTGTTGCTCCATATCATCAATTTTGCTATTTTATTGAAGATTCTCAATTAAAAACAATTCCCACGATTTTACAACATTAGTTACCATGCAAGTTAACTTGTACACTCTCCTCTACGTCGTCTCACTTGTAAATTACAAGATTCGGTTTTTGTAGAGCTTTGTAAACGTCTTGGATTCACTCTTTCACCATTATATCAGATAAATATAGTTAAATATATGACAATCAGATAAAGCTAACAAAAAATGATGGGAGGTTTATGAAGACGAAACTCTTGTTGCCAGTATGGTCAAGTTGTACAATACTGATACACATAATACTGATAATGGTTTTAAATCGGGTTACTTACTTGAGTTAGAGAGAATTTTACGATAAAAATTATTAAATTAGTCTTTGAAGGCAACCCCACATATTATTTCCAGGATAAAGACATTGAAAAAGAATTAGATAAGGGCTATGAATACTTATAGATTTGGGTGGGATGATTCACGAAAAATGGTTGTTGCAGAACCACACGTGTGGAATGCATACATATCGGCATGGTATCTGTTTTTTCTTATTAATTGCTTCTTATGATTACTTGTTAATTTAGCATCTATTATATATTACCAGTGAATGTGATATTTCTTTTGTGTTTGGAAATAGAGCCACAAGGGATATGCTATTTGGAGAAAGAAGTCATTTTCATATTTTGAATATTTGTCAATGATCTATGACAAAGACCACGCAATAGGGACAGTTGCACAAACTGGCAAGGACATCATTGAGGAGATGCAGCTTAATGAACCAGAGAACGAGTAGTGGAGCGTGAATGATGTTCCAGATGTGAAAATTAAAGACTTACTCGGCACTAATAATTTTTCGAGTCAAAGTGTACCACATGTGTCAACTCCAACTGAACCAGGGATGTCCAAGGAAAGAAAACGGAAGGCTAGTACAAATATGGCAAAACTAGCTGATTGTCTTATCCACACATCTGATACATTGAGCACAAATATTAACAAGTTTGCTAAAATGTTGAGCAAAAGCTTAGAAACCAACACGCAAGAACAAAAGACGGTGCAATTATATACTATGTTGGTTGAACTTCATTCATTACCGACGAGTGAAAGGAATGCAGCATATATAAAATGCCTACGTGATCTGACACTTATGGTGGGCCTACTTAATGTTCTACCAAAACAAAGATTGAAATTTATCAAACAATTTATACTGTAAAGCATGTGGTTATCAAATAATTTGTACCTTTTCTTTTTCTATAACTCCTGGATTGTAATGAATGGTTGTGATATTTTAAAGATTAGATTTTGTTTAATATGCTGCATGAGATACAAAGCTAATGCAGGTTTGGAGCTTCCTCTGCTGTGGTTAGCATGACATACTTTTGATTGAAAATATTTACATATCGTGCTGATGCTGTTTTAATATACAGCATTGGAGTTGATGATAATTTTAAAATTTAAATTATTTACATATCTTGCTCTGTTGTGGCCAGTATGTTGATTGAAATTTACAGTTTGGAGCATGATGATAATTGTATATGAATATTACTACTTGGCTTATATGTATTTTCATTGAATTTTTTAAAATTTTAATTGTATGTAATTTTAGTTGTACAGAAATTTTAATTGTATAGGAGTACAATTTTGTTAATTTCAATTGTATGCATTTTAATTGAAGAATGAGGATATTTTTCTAATTTTTTGTATTGTACAGAAACTTTATTTTTATAATAAAATAAAAAATATGTAATATATATTTTTGAATGATGATTATTTTTATTTTGCAAGCCATGTCTTGCCAGTATTTTATTTTTTT
>JAOVVI020002550.1:6599-20866 GCA_028571085.2 Nepenthes alata | reverse complement strand
TACCTCAAAATCTGAATTGCCTAACACATCCCGAATGAATTCCTGGCTTTTAGGTTTAAAACTTAAATTAAAGGAATCAGGCTTGAGTATACAAGAAAACTAAGACATAGGGGGCTAGTATATTTGTCAAAGACTATTTTGGATTAATTCCATCATAATCTGAATTACATAAGCCATCCCGAATTACTTTCCTGGCTTTCGGGATTGCGGTTCTTTACAATTCTCCCCTTCTTACAAAAATTTCGTCCTCGAAATTTTGAGAGAATACAATTCTAGGGAAAGAGGTGGGGATATTTGGTGCGGATTTCATCTTCTCGTTCCCAAGTAGCTTCTTCTTGGGAGTGATTTCGCCACAAAACTTTAACTAAAGGAATAATCTTTGATCGGAGCACTTGATCCCGTTGTCCCAAAATTTGCACTGGCTTTTCGATATATGATAAATCTTCCTCAATAGTCAAGGGCTCATGGGCGATCACATGAGTTGGGTCGTGCACATATTTTCGAAGCATAGAGGCGTGAAACACATTATGCACTTCAGATAAATTAGGTGGCAGAGCCAGACGATAAGCCACTTCTCCGACTTTGTCCAAAATCTCAAATGGGCCAATAAATCTTGGTTTCAGCTTGCCCTTGAGACCAAATTTAGAAGTCCCCTTTGATGGTGAGACTTTCAAAAAGATGAAATCGCCAATAGCAAAATGCAGATCCGATCTCCTGCGATACGCATAACTTTTCTGTCGGATTTGAGCCGTCTTCAATTTTTCGTGAATCATTTTAACTTTTTCAGAAGTCTCTTGGATGACTTCTGGGCCAAGAAGTCGTCTATCACCCATTTCTTCCCAATGGATTGGGGATCAACATTTTTTTCCATATAATGCTTCAAACGATGCCATGTCAATACTTGCTTGGTAACTGTTATTGTAGGCAAATTCAGCAAGAGGCAAATCGTCATCCCAGTTACCTTTCATATCTAGCACCGCGGCTCTCAGCATATCCTCCAAAGTTTGGATTGTGCGCTCAGATTGCCCATTAGTTTGGGGATGATATGCCGAACTAAATTTTAGATTTGTTCCCAATTCTCGATGTAAGCTCTCCCAAAATTTTGAAACAAATCTAAGATCACGGTCGGACACAATAGATGCTGGCACTCCATGGAGTCTGACAATCTCATTGATGTACAGTTGTGCCAACCGATCACGAGAATATGTCGTCCGAGTTGCCAAGAAATGAGCAGATTTGGTCAGTCGATCGACAATGACCCAATAGCATCGTGATTCCTGGGGGTCTTTGGCAATCAGGAAACAAAGTCCATGGAAATGTATTCCCACTTCCAGTTAGGAATAGGCAGTGATTGTAATAAGCCTGATGGCTTCTTTCGCTCTGTCTTGAGCTGTTGACAAACTAGGCATTTCCTAACGTAATTCACAATCTCCCGTTTCATATTTCTCCACCAAAATATCTTTCTCATGTCTTGACACATTTTATTGATTCCTGGATGAATGGTGTACCGTGATCGATGGGCTTCCTTCATAATTTTCCTTTTTATTTCTTGATGATTTGGCACGCAGAGTCGATCTCAGAATCTCTAGACTCCATCAGTACGGATATTAAAGTCAACTCGAGAGTTCTGAGTTAGATCTCCAGCAATCTCTGCTAGAAACGGGTCCTTCATTTGGCTATCTTTGATCCTTTGTAATATCTCTGGCTGGATCTGAAGATATGACAAGATCATTCAGTTGCCCTTTATAAACTGCTGGATATCACATTGCTGCATATTCTCCAGCATTTCCATCTCTTTTATCTGCAACCTCGCTAAAAGACATGTTTGGCTGCTTAAAGCATCTGCTACTACATTAGCCTTGCCGGGTTGATATTGGATCTCACAATTATAGTCTTTCAGAAAATCGATCCACCGTCTCCGTCTTATACTTAGTTCCTTTTGTGAAAATAAGTACTTCAGACTTTTGTGGTCTGAATATACCAGGAACTTCTCACCATACAAATAATGCCTCCAAATTTTCAAAGCAAAAACAACTGCTGCCAATTCTAGATCGTGAGTAGGGTAGTTCCTCTCATGAACTTTTAGTTGTCGTGATGCATAGGCTATGACTTTCCCATGTTGCATTAGAACACAGCCTAATGCGGTTTTAGAGGCATCACAATATACTACGAACCCACATGTTCCTGCCGGAATGGTGAGAATGGGAGCGGATGTTAGCCGCTTCTTTAGCTCTTGGAAGCTCTGTTCACATTCTTTTGTCCAGTCGAACCTAACTTCCTTCCTAGTCAGTCGGGTAAGTGGCATAGCGATTTTGGAAAAATTTTTCACAAATCTACGATAATATCCTGCCATGCCTAAGAAACTCCACACTTCAGTTACCGTGGTAGGTCGGCTCAAACCAGTAACTGCTTCGATTTTCTTTGGGTCGACAAAAATACCATTCTGGGTGACATGGCCTAGAAATGTTACCTCCTTGAACCAAAACTCACATTTCTTCAGCTTGGCATATAATTTCTCCTCTCGCAAAATTTGGAGCACCATCCTCAGAGGCATCTCATGCTCCTTAAAACTTAGAATAAATTAGAATGTCATCAATAAATACAACCACAAACTTATCTAAATATGGTCGAAATACCCGATTCATTAGATCCATGAAGGCTGCTGGGGCATTAGTCAGTCCGAAAGGCATAACCAGGAATTCATAGTGGCCATACCTTGTCCGGAAGCAGTCTTTGCTATATCCTCCTTTTTGATCCTCAATTGATGGTAACCATAGCGAAGATCAATCTTGGAAAATACTTGAGACTAATATCATGGATGAATAATGTGATATTAGAGCCAGTATAAATTATGGCTAATGTTAGGATCCTGTTTATGATAATAATAATATTAATGATAAGTACAATGACGTATGACGTGGGACGTCACATTATGTCTCCATCTTATCAAATGTAATCAGCAATCCAAGTGATGATACACAACAACAAATGATAGGTTGAATTTGTTATGTCCCAGATCAATTACAGCTGCTTGGATACTCAAGTGAAGCCAAGGATCAGTTATTAGAAGAAACACAATTAGTGTTTTCATTGTCTCAACTTTATGAACAATTTATTTTTGATACATGTTTTCTATGTATGGCCAGAATTAATTTACGTAACATTTTATCCAATGATTGTAATTAGTTTTCAACTACTATATAAGTAGTTGATTTCTTAAATTGTAAATCAACTTTCTGAATTAATAAAACTACAAATATTATTTACATGATACTTTATTATACTCTTTGCTTTGTTTCCTCTATCCATGCCTGCACGTCTTCATTTTCAGCTCCTCTATTTTTAATATATTCTCTTCATATACTAAAGTATTAAATATAGTACCTTCATGTCCAGTTTTTCATTATTCATTTGTGCACCATGGATATGCTATACTACTGTTGCAAGAGCTTCATTAAATCAGTTCTACTAAACTGAATTCCAATTGGCACCACATTTACGTTCTTCATGATAGGAACTTAATCATTTCGGATCATTTCTTTCACAAGCTTCAGCACATATGTTTCAAATTTGGGATCACTCTAATTTCTAATATATAGACATGAAAAAAAGTGGATGGAAGAATCATCAACATTCTATGATGTAGTGTACAATATTATTATCGACCGATGAAACAAGAATAGCACCCAATTTCATTGCATGGCTTATATTAAAGTATTATAACTTATCACTTTTGCATTATCTAGTCATACATTCATTGAAAAAATTGAATTCAAAACTGACATTTCATTTTTGTTTATTAAATTTATAAGGTACTATAGCGATCAATAGCTTAGTGAATGGCCAAATAGCATTCATCCACACAAAGATTTGGAAATTTCTCAATGATAAAATATATGAAAATACAATATCCTAATCTAGAAAATCGAGCTAAGGAAAACATGAAATTTGTTAATTTTTCAACAATAGAAAATAAATTTGTAGATGTTAATTCTATTAGTGATTGCTATAATATAGATTGGAAAAGTCGATGGTTTGTCTATGATCCAAATACACCTTTACTCTAATCCTTAATTTTAAAACTACTAGTGCAACTATTTTCATCATCATATTGTGAGAAAAATTGGAATACTTACTCATTTATCCATTCATTGAGAAGAAATAAAATGACTTCAAAATACACTAACGATTTGGTTTTCATTCATGCCACTTCTTCCTATAATTGTTTTTTTTTTGGTGTCATTCAAGAAAATATATATTTTTATTTCAAAATTAATACAAATAGTAATATTCATCAATCAAAAAATTACAAATCATAATTTTGATTTATGTATCCCTAATATATCATGTCCTCAATTTTTAATGAATAGCGTATCACCATGTCGGTGTCATGTTATGTCTATTTCCAGTGTCAGTGTCTGTGCTTCATAGTTACTAATCAAAATTTCATTCTAGCTAATAGTATTAGAAATTAGAGAGATACTAAATCTGAAACATATGTGCAGAAACGTGTGGAAGAGATGATCCAAAATGATGAAATTCCTATCATGAAGACCCAAACAAGATGCTTATAATAATCTGTTCGTGTATGATGATGATCAAATGACCATATAACATCTTATATGGTCATTGATGTTTGAAAACTATGAAATTGAATCACCACTTCTTGAAATAAGAAATAAAATTCAGGATTATGGAAATATAAACTTAATATGCTCTGATATGAATATACAAATGAGATACCCGTGACTGTGTACTGATGTTCTGCTTTGCTGCTTTACTGAATTATCATTAGTCTCGTGTTTTGCTGAATTAATCATGTGCTGCAAGTTCAATTGCTGATATTTTTACACTGCTTAGTATAATCTTGCTATGCGTTAACTCCCCATATTTTAACATCCCCTCTCGAGATGGAAAGTAAAGATTTCTTTACTTCCATTTTGACAATGAAAGAATTGGAATGTAAAATGAAAGATTCAGATTCAAGAATCAAGAAAAAAATTTAATTTGAGATTTTGTATTGTAAAGTAATGAAAACGACAAAATTGAATGACAACAAAATATTGGTGTTAAATATGAAAACAAAGATGATAGACAGCAAAGAACAAATGCTGAGAATCTGTAAGAATTAGATTTGTATTTGAAAGTGGAGTATACGTCTAGAGTACAGAGTGATCACTCAGTTGAAGATGAACATGAACAATTATCAAAGATTGTGTGGTTGTGATAGAAAATGAATCTTTGTGGCCAAGTCATGGAATCTTGAAACTCACAAAGCATCCGGTAGAAAATTTTGAAAATCCATATAAAATGGATGATAATTTTGCATCTTGACCTTTATTATTAGTACAAGAATCCAATTTGAAAATTGTGATAAAGAGACATTTGATTTTGTAGAAGTTCCATTTCGGAATAATGATTTGAAATGGATCTTGTGGCATAATAGCACACTAAGCATCCAGCTGTGTTTTTCTTGAACAATTACCCAAGAAAAAGATCAAAAAAGAAGATTTTTTTTTTTAAGATGATGAAAAACAGCAAGTTTTGAAGGAATTGTGTCACATTTCAATGTAACAATGGTGAAAAATAATGACACTGCAGTGAAATTTACGTGGGGTTGAAATATGTGATGAAGAGCAATGTGTTTTGTAAGAAGCCATGATGAAGATACTGATGCTGATTTCAAACATCAGCAACGGTAGAAACAGCAATAGAACAATGACTCCAACAAACTGTAGAGACTGACATGAGGTAATCTGTGGCAAAGATGTGGGCTTTGAAAGGAAATTTTAAAAAGCTGATGCTGAATTTTGAATATCAGCAAACCAAAATAACAATGGAAATGAAAATGAGAATTGAAAAGCTAAATCAGATGAATTGAAAAGCTGATTTTGTAGTTTTACGTGATGAAGTGTTCATGAAGATGGATAAGTGAGAAATGACTTAAAGAATCTGATGTGGAACAATGGTAAATGACATGGGCTTTCAAGATGAAAGTGAAACAGACGTTGAATATCAGAAATTAGAACTGGTATTTAACACCAAAACCATTTAAGCTCATAGTTCAAAACCTGAACTGGTATTTAACACCAAGCTGCACTTTAAGCCCTTTCCAAACGAACTTACTGTAACTGCAACTGAGGAATAAGTGTGAATAATTGTCATCCCAGTACTGCATAATACCCAAGCCAAATCAATATGAAAACCTTGCCAAACAGTTCTTAATCGAGATTTCATAGCCAGCCAAAAAGCAAGTCTGTGCTCAGAAAGACTAGCATTCAACCATGCTAATCTCCACCGTAATGGTCAGTTCTAATCTAATTGTAAGCATCATGAGCAGAATTTTTTTTTTTTCCCCAAAACCATCCTTGACAATGAGTTTGGCACGAGATCTGATAGCTGATAGCTTCTCCATGACCAGCTATGATAAAACTTGATTAACAGGGACCAGAAATCTCTCGTTCATAGGAGGTGATTATAGTAGCCTCTTGACTTTCTCAAGGAAGAATTGGGGGTGTGGGACTGACTGCTGCCCATATTCTTCTAGCATGCACATAACACACGTGATGCATGTCTATCTAGGAACTGAGGAATAGAGCATAGTAATTGGGGTCTCTAGTCCCCATCAGTAATCTATAACCTCATGTTGGGCTACCAAAGTAGTTGATGTTGCAATCAAAACCATCATTTCCCCAGAAATTGTCACTTTCTTGTTGCTTGTGCTTGGTCCGGATTAGAAGGAAGGGATCTTGATAAAATGGTCCAATTAACCCAATGGCTCTATGAATCTTGATAATGGTGCAAATCTGCTTAGTACTTACAAAAGCAGCAGTTAACCCATGGCAAGCTATGATAAGGCCTGATCACCAAGGACCAGAATTCTCTCCCTTTCATATAGAAGTGTGGATCCAAATCATCCATGGGCTCTATGCATATTAAAAATGGTTCAAACGTGCTTAGTGCTTACAAAATAAGTAGTTATTCGTAAGGTAAAAACACTTCATAACATGCCACCGCACTCCTGATCAAAAGTCAAAAACATCCCATAGGAATCCTCTGAATAGCTTCACAATAATTCTAAGAACTTCTTGATACAATAAAGGTTGAGCACTTTTAAACTAGTAGTCGAGTGCACTAGTAACTGAGAAGTACTATCTCCATATTGCAATTGTGTGGCCAAAGAAAGAAATTTGATGTCACAAGCAAATTCTGGCAGTGGTACTGTAAATTAAACCTTGGCAATGACAAGCTATACGTTTATAAATGAAAGCAAAGGCACACCCATATATCTTGTTGGAAAAGGCCCCTCATTGACATCCCACCACTTTTCAATAATTGACTTTTTTATGATGAAAATTTAGACCTTCATATAGAAGGATTAACCATCAACCCTGAACCTCAGAGAACTGACTAAAGCATCCTATAGAGAATTGAAATGTGATCAAGTCACCTCTTCAAGATAATAGAAAATCCTCAGAAATCACAAGATAAATAAGTCATACTATCTCACACTGACTGAAAATTATACCTAGGTTGAACTTGAAAGTGTTTCAACAATCTAGCTAGGTAACCCATTGCGATTTTTTCAAAAAATAGGGAGATATCGGAACCCACTATTGACACCCCCTTTCCAAGGAAGCAGCCTTCCAATCTTCTATTAACTAAGGATTAAACACTGGGCATAGTATACAATTCACTGTGTAGCACCTAAATAAATAAAATGTTCAAATGCTGGCTTCAATTCAAGAATTTCATTTTGACAGGGAGTTGGGTTTATTGGGCATACTTTACCTTCTTATCCCTAATCCAAAAGTAAAAGTTGGGACCAGTGCTGTTATAAGCACAAATGGGGCCTAAGTGCAAAGCACAAGATGCAAGTATTGGCCTTGAGAGTAATTAGATGCCTATTTATGAAATATATACATATAATGTCCCTATAATTAATTCTATTTGTTAAGCTACTAATATAATAAGAAATATAAAAAATATATTTATATCAATAATAATAGCATTATAGTTCAACTAATAATATAAAAAATGACAAATAATAAGTACAACTCACCACCACTAGATATGCAAAAATAATAAAGTTCAACAACAAAAATAATGTTCTTAAGATACTTATAGTAGAGACTAATATTAATCATTATCATCAAATAAAAGTTTATTCGAGCAAGTTAGCAGTTTAGCTGGGTGACCAATATGGTTAGTTGGCAGTACATATTAGATGCTTAATTTAGGTTGTATTTCTCATCCAGGTCATCTTCAGAGGATTGTTTTTCTCTTTTATTAGCTGTTTATGATATCCAGACAATCTTGTTTTAGCTCATTTTAACAATCCCCTTCCAAATGAACAAGAGCTCCCCTTACATACTTTTCACGTCAATCAATAAGATACTAGCATCAAAAATGCATATGTAATGGGTGATGTTAGCTTCAATAAAATTTATCTAGAAGGGCTCTAATGCCACGTCTTAAGTGGAACTACTAGCAAACCAAGCCATCCAAAACCAATAATAAATTCTAAGGCTGAATTATGCACACAAACAAAACTCCATTCAGATCCATAGTCATTTACCATATAAGAGTTTTGACAAATTGAATTCTATGTAATATCACTTACATTAAAGTAAACGGAAGGCATGTCGCTCATTGTCCTCTCCAAGCATGAACAAATCAATCATAAAAAAGATCAGAAAGTGAAATAAGAAATTCAGAATCAACAACTTCCCAATTCCCTTCAAAATCCATCGTTTTATCTTGACAGTGCAGGTGGCACACCTTCACCTTCACACCCCAAAAAAATTTGGATTCAAACCCAATGAATATAGATTTTTAATAATAATAAGTATAATTTTAGCTCCAAAAAAAGTACCAAAATTATTCTAAAAAATTATCAATTTTATTCTGTACTGTAATTTGGATTTTTTCAAAGAAGAAGTAACCTATCATACCCAATTTTACTCTATGCTGAACTAATAGGCCGATTGGCATTGCCTTAATGAAATAGCAAATGAAAATTAAACCCTGAAATTCCAAATAGCAATTATGTATTCAATAAAGCCAAGAGTGTTAACTAAACTGAAACCTAGGAGGAGGATTAATATTGAAAATACTTGGTAGAAATAATAAATCCATGAGACGATAATCACGCGAGGAGTCATTAACAATTTGCAATACTAGAATCCAAGAAAAAGGTACACGTTTGAATGTGTTGGGAGAAACCTCGAGTCTTCATGATGTTGAGAAAAGAACACATAACAGTGGAAATGGGTTGCAAATCAGCCGAAGCCTTGTTCCTTCTCTCTGCATTCACTATTGTTCTTAGTGCGTCGTTCAATATCCTCCTCCCCATCTCTCTCTCGTAAATTGCTTCGCTCTGCACAAGGAAGACGGTTCTCGTCTTCTCATCGCAGAAAATACTGAAGGGTCGTCGTCGTTGGGTTTCCAAGAAGGCAGAGCCCGTTTGATTTACCCCTTCCCGAAGCCCATGGGCATGCCGTTGGCCCCGCCGGCATGTATTGAAGGGTAGGTTTCAAAGGGCCGTCGTTTTCGGGTTACAAAGAGTTAATAACTTAATCCGTTTGGATCGTGGTAGATTTTTTATAGTTGACCGACATGTATTTTAATATTGTTTTTTTAATTTATTTTTTAGTGATTAATTTTATCTTTTATTTAATTTTGATATTAATTGGATTATATCGTGAGTGACATAATATAGTTAATGCGTTTCTTAAAATGATTCTCAACTTTTTGTCATAGAAAACTATTAAATGTTCGTTTCAAAGATTGTAGAGCCCATTTCATTCACCCCTTCCTTAAGGCCGTGGGCATGCCACTGGCCCTGCTATTTTTACCACATCTTTTTCTATTTGAATCATAGTAGATTTTATAAAGTTAGCCAGCATATATTTTAATATTATTGCTTATTTTTCACTAATTATTTTTATTTTATTGTTTGTTTGATAAATGTATTAATTAAGCTACATTACTTATGATATGGCACGGCTCAATCCATCGCAAGTTGTGCTAAACACAACCTGTAATAAATAGTATTGCGATATACATAGTACGACCCAGTATTATAGTCCATGTTAGGCCATATTTCTTTTTTAAGAAAATAATTATAAATATTCTACCATCTCTTCTTCTACCAATATAATTCATCTATTTTCTCTCTACTATCTATTTCTCACTCTTGTAATCAGTCTTCTTCTGAAGACAAGAAAGTAGATGCAAATGATGCAGTATGAATACTAATAAGTGTTTGTGGATGGCGAAGTGCACTCGTAGATAAATTGGCTTGGTTGTTATGAATCGTGAGGAGCAGATTCTCTAAATACTGAGTTGTTGAGAACTAGTAGCAGCGAGAAAGAGCGTTGGGATGCTCGAGTATATCTGAGAGCTTTGTAATTGCTTGAGAGTTTTGTGGGCAAAAGAAGGTGTTCCTTTAAAGGGAACTTCCATGGCATCTTATAGTCTTGACCCTTTGTTATCTTCCTTATACAAAGAGGTTTAATGTCCGCGCTCCGGTGGGGATCATTGCCTTTCCTGCGTAGGCGTGAGCGCCTTCTGGCTGTAACGGTGAAAAAGGTTGATCTCCTGCCTTCTGTGTTTTGTAATCATTATGGTTTCCAGCAGACCATGCATGGATTTTGGCGCATTCCTCCCAATATGTACTTTGATTCTAAAGGTGACCGTTATAGTGAAACTTGTCTTCTTTAGATATGCGAAACATTAGGGCAGACAACTGTTGTTGCTCGAAGATGGACACGTGGGCTAATTTAGGCTTGGACCCCGTGCGTCCTGGGCCTCAACCGATCTATTGGCCGCTTCTTCGGTCAATGGAAGCGTTGACCGTCTAGATAGAAATAGGTCACTAAAGATTTGGACCGTTTTCTCCTTTGTGGGCAGCCCATTACTAGCGTCCCCATCACTAGCCCCTCATACTGATGGTCTGGGACTCTAGCCTCCAACATATTCACGATGGGACACACCTAGTTGGGTAACTTGTTTGAGACAGCTTGATGAAGAAACTAGAAGTCCTCTTAGTCTACTAGTCACGTTGCTTGTGACTGTTGGCCGTAACGTTAAGATTCGGAGTGCTGAGTTGTAGGAAGCGTTGACTGGATTCATTGACCGTCCTGGTAAGAATCTGGAGAACTAAGCAGGAAGAGGAGTATTGACCAGATTCATTGACCATCCTCAAAAGAATCCGGAGAATTGAGCAAGAAGAGGAGCATTAACCAAATTCATTAACCGTCCTAGTAAGAATTTGAAGGATTGAGTAGGAAGAGGAGTGTTGACCAGATTCATTGACCATCCTAGTAAGAATCGGGAGAACTAGTTGAATGAAGTATTAACCAGATTCGTTGACCATCATGGTAAGAATTTAGAGAACTGGCGGGGATTGAATCGATGCACTGTCATGCTGTCGGACTGTCAGTCGAAAGGTTTTCCATATGTTAACATGCAGTAAATTTACGATCCCGATAATTAATTCACTAGAAGATCTGATTTGACTCCGCCCCCTCCAGAAGCAACACGTGTCCATAATGATAAGTGCACCCTTTCGATGTGCTGCCTTACTCCAATGGCTACGTGCCTTTATAAAATCTGTTCGTCTGTTTAAATTTTTCACGCTTTCCTTCTCTAAAAATTCTAAGTCTTTGCTGCTCTTCTTACTCCCATTTTCATTGCACATTCTGTTCTAGAGATTGTCTTTGTGATTTCTACTAGTAAGGTGAAAGAACTATATATTGAGTTTAACATCTCACCTCAGATTGTATTCACGATACCCAGCAAGTATGGCAGTGCCTGCTTCCCTCTTGATGGTCACATTATTGTATATAAGGCTCACCTGAGGAGTGGGAAACGCCTCCCTGTACTCGAGGAGGTACTCGCCATCTTCATAGCCCTTAGGGTTCCTGTTGCATGGCTCCATGCCAATATCATGCAGTACCTTTACTCGTGCATCTTTCTTCGTCATTATTCATAGATGTTGACGGTGGAGGGCGTGAGGGTGATATTTCGATTCACCCAAAGTGGGGATTGGATCTTATTGTCCCCCAGAGAGCTCCACATCAGTGGGGCCATGTACAATTCTCTCAAAAATTTGAAGGATCGTTTCCTTTTTATATACGTTGCTAATACATGGCCCTTATTTTTGGATTGGGGTAAGGTTCCCAGTGCACTCACTAGGAAGTCGAAGCAGTAAAAAGTGGTGGCTGTGGAGCCACTATTGCAGCTGGTAAGGGACCATCTCTCTGAGTTTAGGAGAGATTTGATTTGATGTTTGAAGTAGGAAATTAGATTTGTAATTTGATTAGAGGTTCAAAAAGAGTGGTAAGATCTTACTGGAAGCTTCTTAAAGAGAAGATTTTTAAATTTTGGAGTCAAAAGACAATTTGAAGTAAAGGCTTATTGAGGCATTTGAAATTTTCAGCAAATTAGAGAAGTGGCCTACAGGTTAGCCTTTCTTCTAAATTTGATGAATAGATACAAAATATTTTATATAAATGATCCTTCGCATATGATTGGATTGAAGTCATTTTTGATCGATGAAAAGTATTTTAAATTAAAGTTGTGGTTCTGATTTTGGGATAGGAATGATCTAGCGTAGAGGAATAAAATGCTTTTATTGGCGAGTATGCTTTTGAGAAATCTTCTAGTTAAGGAAGCGTTAAGGGATCTTGTGGACGAATTAGATTAAGATAAATCATTTGATCGAGAAAATCTATTAAGAAGATCAAATATGAAGTTTGAAAGAATATCCACCTTGTATGATAATTGAGGTTAAGATCGAGACGCGTAAATTTTGATGTCAAAATTTTTATAAGGAATGGAGAATGTAATATCCTAATTTTTTATTCGAATTATTTTAATATTAATTATAATTTTGGATAATTTGGGCGTGATAAAAATTAATTTACTTTTATCAAAAATTAAAAGAATATTTGGATCAATTGGGTTGGCATTCGAAGTGTACTTATACTATCACCCGAATATCGATTTAGATTTTAAAAGAAAAAAAAATAAAATTAAAAATATAATAATAATAATAATATATAACCAAAAATAAAAGAAAAAGAAATAGAATAGGAAGAGAGGAAAAGAGGATTGGGGAGAGTAATAAGGGGAGAAAGGAAGAGAAGAGAGAGAGTGAGAGGGGGATTAGGGTTTCAGCACGCAATGAGGAGGAGGAAGGAGAAAAGGAGAGACGGAGAAGGAGAGAGAAGAGAGAGGAGATCTGCGACGACAGTGGGTCGCGGGTGAGGCCGCAGTAGTCAGCGGGTGAGGCGGTGGCGGCGCGGCACGGTGCGGCCAGTGATGCCAGGAGAGAGAGTCGTGCAATGAGAGAGAGAGGTGGTAGAGCAGTGCCGGCGCTGGCGAGGTGACGTCGAGAAGTCTGGCAACGGCCACGCAGACGATAGTAGTGGTAGCAGTAGTGCGCAGGAGGCCGCGTGCAGATGCGAGATGGGCAACGCACGAGTTTTGCGTTGGCAAGAGAGAAATGGTGTCGTTTGGGCACTTTAGGATATCATTTCTTTAGATTTACAGAGTATAAAGTCTAGACAAATATTTATAAACCTTTTTTAGTCTGATTTAACATTTGAACTATTTTAGATACTGTTTAAAATTTTTACTAACATATATATATTTTTATCTACCAAATCTATTTAATCTGGACATACATGTGTGACTCATTGGCTAATTTGGATATTTTGGACTATGCTTTATGATTTTGAAAAGTTTACTATTTTTCTGAAAGTCTAAAAAATTTATTTGATATCGTATATTTTATATCGATCTATTTATATAAAAATAAGTATAAAACTTTGCATAGGTTGTGCAGTCACATGTATATGTTGGGTCATGGTCATTACATTTAGATTTAAATATTGAATATTCTGACCAGCTCCAAGCGGAAAGATATTTATTATTTAAAAATCCCTTTTTACCACGAGAAAAAATTTAGAATAGTGACCCTTTCTATTTAGATGATTTGATTTAACCATATAATATATTCAAATTTCCTAATATATCTTACAAGCTTGAGAATTATACTCAAAATCGCAGGTAGCAAATAATAGTGAGCAATATTTTTCATAAATACAGAGTACATTAGTAGCCATACATGCTAGCCTAATTTGTATTTGATTTAACCTAAGGTTATCAAGATTATGTGTAATACTTTCTTAAGCTAATCTTTAAATAATTAGAACCTAAATTTGATACATGATTTGTATTTATGTATTGATTGGTAT
>JAOVVI020002549.1:0-20870 GCA_028571085.2 Nepenthes alata | reverse complement strand
AAAATTGAGTCTTTATCTTTATTGCTACTGATATCGTGCATGATTGTTAAATTTGTTAGCATCTAGTATTAAATATCTTTTACGTGAATTAGATATTTATTATTATTCACTGCTTCCGCTATACTTTTAACAGGGTCGAAACACGTTAGCACAAAACGTGCTTTTTCACATAGCTTCATCTTAACATCGTGTGTTACCTGGTATCTATGTGCGCCTTTGTCTACCTCCATGGTTGCGTGTTTTGCCCCCATTCTGTGAAGGTGATATTCTTTTTCAACCAATCGGATGACTGGATTTCCATGTCATCCCACCATGGCCTCCATTATTGTGGGATGAACCCTGATTTCACAAAAAATTGGAAGGACCGCTTCTTTTTCTTGACAGGTCCTCCTGAGTGGGATATCCCCAATGAGTGGGGTTTCATGGGCGAATTTTACACAAAAAAGGTGAGTGAGCAGGAGGAGGGAAAGGAGAAGTCGATGAATCATATTCAGGTGGTGATTTTGACATTTTGCACCCATGGGTATTATCTGACCCACGAGGCTTTTGCGGCCATTAGGTCGGAGCCGGTGGACGATACAGTGGTGACCGTCACAAAGAAGAGGAAGGCCAGAGCTCTGGTCATCCGAGAGCCTTCCTATGAGCTACCCAAGCCATGTGGCTCATCGTCTTCATTGGAGTCCTCCTTTGGTGAGGATATGGCGGCCTTGAAAAGGTTGTGACAGGAAGGCAGCACTTCGAGCAAGAGGGCCCTGATTTTGCCGACTACATCGGGCTAGTCCTCTAGGTCCACCGTGATGACACCCGCTGGAGCCATGCTACGCCGCAGGAGCCAGAGTCACAATTGTCGGAGGGCGCTGTTGAATTTTCGCCAATTCCTGCTGTTGCTTTGGCGGAATACAGCGTTCCCTTTGTTAACCATCCATTGGCTAAGGGGTTTGCGCTGAGTTCCTTTTTTGACGTTGATGCAGGTCCCTCCCATGGCGACTGGTCAGCTAAACCCATTGTGGAGGAAATAGTTGCAGGCATCGAGGAAGTGGCAGTTGGCGTCATCGAGATTGTAGAGGTGGTGGATTTTGAGCTTGATGCTGAGTCGACAGATGCTCTGGAGACTGCTGATGTGCCCGTTATGGGGTCACCGACACCCCTTATTGCGGAGCCTAAAGTTGCTGCAAAGGCTGGCACATCTGAGGGGTTCGGCGTGGAACCTCTAGCTAGTGAGGCCCTAGAGAGTGAAAGGGAGGAGGTCGTTGAGCATCCGGAGCCCCTAGCTAAGCCCGCACCTGAGATTGTACCAGATTCTCCGTGTGTCGTGGAGGAGCCCTTCCTCGAGGTATAACTTCTTCATCCACTGAATAGGGGATGTGTGAGCCAATCTCCACGTAGTCAGGACTCATGAGCATTTTGTCTCTTTTTTTTTTTTTGCAGAGCATGGCTGGAATCCATCTCATCCAGATGGCCCTCTTTTAACGAGACGACCGCATTCGTCAAGCTTGAAATAAGGCCACTCGAGCAGAGGCGTGGTGTCGAGAGGACAAGACCGCAGCCCTGAAGTGAGAGCTGTCCTCCACAAAGGAGGAGGTCGAGTGACTGAAGGGTGAGCTGCTGGAGGCTTGCGGCCGCATTTCTAACGTTCAGGACCGAAGTGCTCATGCTAAGGCTGACTTACGAGTTTGACTTGCCCTGGAGGAGATGGCACAGGTGCTGGGAATAAGGGGGGCCCCCTGCGACGCTATTTGGGCCCTTGGATTAAAATATCTAAGGGCCCAAAATTATATATAAAAAAAAAATGGTTTTTAGTTTTTTTTTGTTTTTATATTTTTTTGTCATTTGATTTTAAAAAAACATGTTTTAATATATATTTTTTTAATTTTATGAATTTTTATTTAAAAAAAATGTGAGCCGTCAGATTTAGATCTGACGGCTCCTGCGTGCGTCGGACGGGGCAGCGACGACCCCCGCGTCGCAGCCCCCCCGAGTCCCAGGTGCTGGACACAAGGTTCGGGGACGGCATACTTCTGTGTTGTCGCGTAGCATCCGTAGCAGCTCCGGGAGTCTCCGAGGGGATTTTTGATCCGAGAAATGATGGAGTTAGGGAAAGCTCTCTCCTGACTGACTTGTTGGTGGACACAGGGCCCTTGGGCACTTAGAGCATCCGGACCCTTTGTATATTTTTCCTTGTATAACTCCACGAGCGGCCTTGTAATTCTCAATTTGAATGGATAACAAAATATGCTCTTTTTGTCCGCCAGTGTCATGGTCTGTCACTACTTATGAGTGATGTTGTTTCTTTTGACGTGTTAGCTAAACTATTTGCTATCGTTGCTGAGGCCCTCTTAAGGAGCCATTTGTGCTGTACTCATCCCCGGTCGAGGATATCGTCGCATCTCGCGCTTAGTGGGATGCTCTGTCTAGTGAGTTAGACGTCGCTGCACGCCTAAAGTGGAGTTTTACAAGGGCTAACTAGATTTTGAGGCCACAACAACAAGCCTCAGGATCTTAGGCCATCGCACACACAACACCCTTTTGGTGCTCGGCCTCGCTTGAGGCATCGTCACTCACGTGCGCATGTTCCTACCCCGTCGACCGTCGTTGACTAAGGGTGCTCTCTTCTTCGGAAGAAGATCATCGCACACTTATTGTTTAGGCCACCTATGCTTTAATGGCCATCTTATCGGGAGCCGCCGGAGCCCCTAGGCTTGCTCATTCAACCGCGCATTGGCCACTTGGCGCGGGGCCATGGTTTCTCAACCGCTGAAGGGCCTTTTGACACGGAGTAGAAGTTTGAAGTTCGATCACATTCGAGCCGCTTGGCGCGGGGCAAAGGTTTCTTAGCCACTAAAGGGCCTTTCTGCGTAAAGCCAAAGTTTAGAGTTCAACCGCATATGGGCCGCTTGGCGCAGGGCCAAAGTTTCTAAGCCACTAAAGGGCCTTTCAATATGGAGCGGTATTTCAGAGTTTGACCGTGTGTGGGTCGCTTGGCATGGGGCCAAGGTTTTTCTTACAGGTGGACGAGTGTCCTCCTTACTTAGGGGGAGTTTAGACCGTTTCGTTTTTCGAGATGGAAAGTAGGCTTGCACTCATATGAATAATCCGACAGGAAAATGGAAATGACAATTTCATTAATGAAAACATGATACATGTACAAGCACCTCGAAACATGTTTGCACACCTAGGGCGTGTCTGAGGATCACTGGTAGTATTTCTTGAAGTGGACGGCATTCTAGGTCCAAGGGACCAATTTTTCGTCCTGTTGTGCGAAGCTTGTACGCCCCGCTCCAGAGGATCACCGAGACAGAACAACCCCTCCCAATCTAGGGAGAGTTTATTCCTGTGAGTAGTTTTTCCGTCGCCTCTACACTCTATAGGACTAAATCCCCAACTTCGAACGGGCGAGCTTTCATCCACTTGTTATAGTACCGAGCGACACGCTACGGTAAGCCACTGTCCTTAAGCATGCCATGTCGCAGGCTTTCGAGAGCAGATCCAGGTGCTCTCTAAGCCCCTAGGAGTTGCTGACAAGGTCGAAGCATTCAATCTGGAGGCTGGGCAGCCCTACTTCGATAGAGATGACTTCTTTAGCCCCGTAGCATAGACTGAGCGGTGTCTCCCATGTTGGTTCCCATGGTGTCATCCGGTATGACCATAGCAAGGACTGTAACTCAACGGCTCAGAAGCCCCCTGTGTCTTCGAGCTTAGTCCTCAGCACGTGCAGCATTGTCCGGTTGGTCACTTTGACCTGGACATTTACTTGCGGGTACACCACAGACATGTTAACCAGTCTAATGCATAGGCTCGTGCAATACTTGGTAAATCGCTTGCCAGTGCATTGGATTCCATTGTCGGTTACTATGATATTGGAAATCTCAAACCAACAAATAATATACTGATGGACAAAATCCATTGCGTTTAGCTTGGTTATGCGTGTCGGGGGAGTGGCCTTGACTCACTTGGTGAAGTAGTCGATACCGATGATGAGAAATTTTCTTTACCCGAATGCCAAGGGCATGGTCCCAAGGATATCAAGCCCCCATTTGTGCGAACAGCCACGGGGCCTGCAGGCTTTGCAACTCCGTGTGCGATTGATGGCTCATGAATCCATGAACTTGGCAGCTCTTACACCTTTTGACGTAGTCAATGACATCTCGCTTCATCGTGAGCCAGAACAAATCTTGTCGCATGATTTTTAATGCAAAGTTCTTTCCTCCAATGTACGGGCCGCAAATGACAAGGTTGACTTCGCCCAACACGTATTCGGCTTCTTCAAGCAGGAGGCATTTTAGGTAAGGGGTCGAGTCGTCAGTACAACCTCCCATCAATGGTTGCGTACCAACCGGCTGTCTTCTTTATTCGCTTGGCCTCTTTTGGGTCCTCCGGTAGTGTTTCGTCTGTTAGGTACCTCCAGTACGGGGTCATCTAGTTATCACTCTCGGCTACCTGGAGCATCTCGCGCTCTGGGTCGTCGATGTTGGGTGCAGTCCAGACTTTTCACATGCTCATAACATACTGCTCCTAAGATCCCGTCGCGGCAGTCCTAGCCAACTGGTCAGCTTTCCAGTTCTCTGCCCCTGGGATATGCACAATCTAGAATTTCTCAAACGTCTGGGCCTGGGCCTTCGCCTTTTCCAGGTTCTTAGAAAGCTAAACACTTGATGCCTCGAAAGTTTTCTGGATCTAATTGACGACTAGTTCTAAGTTGCTGTAGATAACCAATGCCTTTGCCAAGCATTTCTTGGCTAATCTCAGCCCTACAAGGAGGGCCTTGTATTCTATGAGGTTGTTAGTTGTTGGAAATCCAAGTGCCAGAGAGTATTTTATCTCTGAGCCGTCTGGAGTTCTGAGTATGACACCGGCACTACTACCTGCCTGTGTGGATGATCCATCGACGTGAAGGGCCCATGCAAGGGCGCTCGTGATGCTTGTGGTTTCGACTTGGTCTTGGGAATTGAGAGTAGGGATTGCCGTTTTGACCACGAAGTCTATGAGGGTCGAACCCTTCAGGGCTGGCCGTGGCTGGAACTCCACATCAAACTCGCCTAACTCTATGGCCCACTTAACCAGTCGTCTTTGGCTTCCGCAAGATTCCCTTCAAAGGCTGGTCAGCAGCACGACGATTTGGTGCGCCTGGAAGTATGGCTATACCTTTCAAGCAGAGTAGATGAGGGCCAAAGTGATTCTCTTTGCGTGAGGGTAGCAGGACTCCGTGTCTGTCATCACTTTGCTTACGTAGTACATGGATCGCTGCACATTCCCCTACTACCAGATAAGAACCGAGCTTAGGGTCATACCTGACACCGCCAGTAATGATACAGGTCCTCGCCCTCTAAAGGCGAGGTCAGGAGTGGAGGGTTGGTGAGGTATTATTTCAATTCCTAAAATGCAACCTCACACTCCGTAGTCCATTGAAATTCGGTTGCCTTCGTCCCTCTAAGCTCCTTTAAGAACCATAAGTACTTCTCTGCCAACTTGACTATGAACTGTGAGAGGGCGGCGAGTCTTCTTGTGAGCTTCTGGACCTCCTTTACTAACCATAGAGGGCTCATGTTAAGGATGGCCCTTATTTTCTCCGAGTTTGCTTCGATGTCACGTTGGGACACTATGAAGCTCAAGAACTTCCCAAAGGCCACTTTGAAAACGCACTTGGCTGGGTTGAGATTCATCCTGTCAGCCCAAAGCACTTCGAAGGTCTCTACCAAATCACGGATGTAGTCGTCGGTGACTTCCCTTTTGGCGAGCATATCATCTACATACATCTCCACATTCCTCCCAATTTAGGCTTTGAACATCTTATTCACTAACTTCTAATAGGTTGCGCCAGTATTCTTTAAACCGAAGGGTATAACCTTGTAACAGTAGGTCTCCTGGTTGGTCATGAATGAGGTGTGCTCCTCATCGTCTGAGCTCATTCTTATTTGGTTGTAGTTTGAGCAGGCGTCTATGAAGCTCAAGAGTTTGTGCCCAGACATGGAGTTCACCATCTCGTCAATCCTTAAAAGCGGAAAGATGTCCTTCGGACAGGCTTTGTTCATATCAGTAGAGTCGATGCACGTCTGCCACTTGCTGTTGCTTTCTTCACGAGGATGACGTTCAACAGTCAGTCCTGGTACTAGACCTCTCTCATAAATCCCGCAACGAGCAACTTCTTTACCTCTTTCTTATGGCTATCAATTTTTTAATGAAGTAGTTCCTACGCTTCTACCTGACGGGTTTGTGATCGGAATCGAAATCCAACTTGTAGACCATTACTCCAATTAGTTTTCGAGGCATGTCAGCAGGTATCCATGTGAAGACATCAAAGTTCTTCCTGAGGATGTCCGCAAGCTAGTTACGGACTAGCGTCGAAAGGGAACTACCGATGTGGATGCATTTCTCTAGTTTGTTGGGGTCCAAGGGGACCAGTTCTGTTGTCTCGTCGAACTAGGCCTATTGTAGTATGGATTCACCGTGGAAGCTTAGATCCTTTGCTGGTCAGCTCATAGCGGCGGGAGCGACCTGAGATAGGTAGCATGTTCGTCCCATTATCTGGTAGCCCAACGCCTCTCCTATTCAGCATGGAGTCGGGAACTTCACTTTCAAGTGAGAGATCAACATCACCGCCCTGAAGGTGGTCAGGAACGGTTGACCGAGAATTGGGTTGTAGACCGACGGCAAGTTAACAATGAGGAACATAAGTGCTCTGTGGTTGTACGCAGGTGAGTCCTCATCATGACTTCTAATTGGACCTCTCCTTACACGTGCACTAGTTTATTGTCCAAGCCATATAGAGGGCCCTTGGCTTCTTTCATCTGACTCTTTTTTAGTCCAAGTTTAAAAAATATATCGAGATACCATAAATTATAATAGCTTTTATTATCGATGAAAACTCGTTTCAGCTGATAGTCCAGTGTACCATCTGAAATGATTGTTGATACAACAAAATGGTCGGAATGAGGGGAGGTTATATGAGTCATATCGTCGCCACTAAAACTAATGACATCAATCCAAATCCCTACCCTTACTCTCTTGCTGCAGGATGTGGCCTCGGGTCGCTCCTGACCATTGCACTTGGCTGGCTTATTTGAAATTATGCTGACGACGCTGGTGGCGATATGATTCCTTGACTGCTCTCTGGCTTAGTCATTGGTAACCTCGGGAGCCTACCTTGAGTTTCTCAAGAACCGTTAGGTGTCCCCGGCAGACCAGGTCTTCAATCTCCTTCTACAAGATCCGGTAGTCTTTGGTGGTATGCCCCAAAGACCGGGGAAATGACAATATTTTGTCTGGTCTTCGGCCTCCGGGGTCTTTGGCGATTTGGGCTACTTCAGGAACTTCTCATCCCAAATCGGAATCAAAATGTTTGAACGGGTGTCGTTCAGAGGTGTCAGGGCCAAGGGCCTGAACTCCCTTCGGGCACTCGCTTCAGACCGCGGTTGCTTGCAAAATTTCAGAGAGCGACTGCTGTCTTCGTTTCTCTTCTTCCCCATGGTTGGACCTTTCAGTTGTTGGCCCACGCATTTGGAATGCTTCACTTCATTAGCCTCCTCAGTCGCAATGTAGGCCCGAGCGATGGCCTCAACCTCCCAGAATGTCAAGGGGCACTGATGCGCCAAGTGCTTGAAGAACTCCTCAGCTACCAACGTAGCGATAAAGGTGCTCAGTTTTATCTCGTCGAAGAGTTGGGGGATTTGGCGAGCTTCTGCTATGAAGTGGTTGAAGAACTGCTTCAGGCACTCCTCAAGCTTCTGGCGGAGGTGGACAAGATACCAGGACTGCTTCTCTTTCCTTCAGCTGGAGGCAAACTAGTACAGGAAGTAGTTGGCAAGCTCATCGAATGATCAAATAGAGTTCGGTTGGGGGCCATAAAACCAGAGCCTGACGTCCCCCTTGAGTGTCACGGGGAAGCACTAGCACATGGCGGCCTCGCTCAGCTCGTGGAAGGACAATAGCGTCCGAAAGTTGTCCATGTTATCCATTGGATCGGTACTCCCATCGTATGTGTCCAGTGCTAGTATCTTAAACTTGAGGAGGAGCAGCTACGTCCGGATATCCATGGCAAATAGCGACATCTGCAGGTCGAGTGCCTGTCACCCGGCTTCCCCTTAAACACATGTTACCATATCTTCTCCACCTTCTCCTCTATTCGAGGGGTAGACCCGCTCCTCTTGGCATTGATGAAATCTTGGAGCTCGGAGTTATCTGGGGGGTCGTGTAGGTTGCGGCGGCCGCATACTGCATGTGCCCTCCCATCTGGACATAGGCCTCCTGTCGTTGCAGCAGTTGCGGGGATTCTACCATTCCTAGCTTTCCTCTGGCACTTCCCAGCTCGGGAGGCTTCAAGCTGATGTCTAGGCCATGCTACCTGAGGCTGCCTAGTCCCCGGTGTCATCAAGCCTAGTTGTTTTCACTGTTGGGGCCCTCATCCCATGTCCCATTCGTCTGGAGGTCGACGCCTGGGGCCCTGGGGGAGGGCTCTAGTTCATTGTGCGCCGGCCCAAGCACATAGCACCTGAAGTATCTGCTTCATGTCACCCACATCGACTGTTAGTTTGTACATGTCTAGCTCAAACTGCTCACTGGCATGGCTTCCCATGACAAAACTACCCACAAAGGGGTCTTTGTCGTGGGCAGCTATGTCTCTCGCTGGTGCGCTAGCCTGCGCTATGTATTAACCATCTTCTAAGTAGGAGAGTGGATATGATCACAAGTGATTAGACTTTTTTATCATTCTCACAGACGGTGTCAATGAAGCGTTACTGGGTCCAGGTTCTCGTGTGAATTAGGAAGCTTTCAGATTTCTTATTTCGGGTACATCTCAATCGGGCCGGTCTTGTGTATTTCGACCTGGGCCATGTATACCATAAACTAGGAACAAGTGGTCAGAGGATAGCGGGATGTTCTCCCACTATAAATATTCCGATACTCAAGTTAGAAATCTTTTTCAAGGGATGGAAAGATATAAGTATAAAGGTAAACGTGATGGAAAATGCACAGATACTAGTACGTAAGGGGTACGTATAGTGTTTGGAGGAGGCTTGTGCTCCTCTTGTGCACTGTAATGAGTGGCTCACTAAGATCGCCGGATTGAGGTAGCGGTTTTGAGCGAAGAGAGTTAGTTCTTTCTCCTCGTTTGTTTGGATGAAAAGTATTGGGATTGATCTCAGATCTCAAGTTTCAGATTCAGTACCTTCGCTGAGGGCAAATGTACTTGTAAGCCCCGTGGAGGAGGCTCTTGGGTGCGAGAATTTACAACAGGTGGCCTGCCTAGATTTGTCGACTGCTAAGAACTGACGGTGGCCAACGGTATCAGTTGTCACCTTGTGGTGGTGCGGGGACCGTCGTCAGGCGTGGCTGGCATAGGCCTGTTTGACTTTATTGGGATTGGTCGAGCTGCTGCTTGAACGGTGGGTGCTACGACTTGTTAGGGTTGACCTCATCTCCCATTGGCTGACATTCTCTGAGTTAGCGCCTCCTACACTGTCAGTTTGCAACCACCTTGGGAGAGACGCAAGTGGAAGATGATTGGACGCGTGCCAGAGGCGCATAGTGGGCCTTGCCCCAAATTTCTCGAATCGCCATCGCCTAACTGGGCCTGCTTGTCGGTTGGGCCTTGTTGGTGTCGGCCCAGATCCGTACTCGACCCATCACTTCCTAAGCAATTGACTCACTTTTATTTTAATTTTTGCTAACCCCTTCAAATTAACGAGCTCAAATTATTTGTACAAGCTTAGATCGAGAGTTTTGATGTTTCAAAGAGCTAAATTCATATTTTAAAATCAATTTAGGTACTAATATTCATTAAGAACAATGGGTTATGCTGCTCATTTTGGTTATTTAGATATTCTTATTGTAATTCATGAATTGATGATGTTATAATGTCATTTTTTAAGTATGATTTTAGAATAGTAGAAGTTAATATTAATATTCTAATACAGGTAAGATATTTATCCTAACGAATATTTTAAGGTCAGGTTATTGCCGATTTTTAGAACAACTTATAGGTATGGTATTTCAGGTCATGTAATTTAATTAATCATTTTATTTTGGGTCAGTTTCTAATATTCAATTTACATATTCACGTCTGATTTTGTTTTTTAAATTTTACTTAATTGATGAATTTTTGAGTCTTAAGATGTAAGCTAATTGAAATTAATAATTTAATTAATGCAAAATAAATTATATTTTAGGATTTGGGATGTGACACAAGACCTTGTAGAATTAATTATATTCAGTCTCTGAGTAAAATATATAACAGCTTACACAAATCCAAAAGCATCTATAAAGAAAGTACATTGTAAATATCTAAACTTGTAATAGTATTTCTAATTACATTAGATCCAATATAAATAAACCAAATAATAATTCCAACGTAAGTCTCAAATTATATTAATTACAATAATCGAATATACAATAAACCTAAATATAATAAACCAAATATTCAAGCAATATTTGTTCAAATCCTGTAAGTATCCATAATCTTCTAATTTAAAATGTTAGAAAATATGATAAAATTATGAATTTAAAGTTTGACAAGTACATGTATATGTGTATAATAACAAATATGAGTTCATAAAATAGAATGAAAGAATGAAAAATAGAAAAATATATATGAAATTTGATATGTTTGAATTCCAAACATCTAGTCTAAATATCAAATGTCCAAATATGATTTCGTATGTAAACTCTATAATATATATAAAAATACCGAATAATTCAAATAATAAAAATTGTCCAAATGTTCAAATCAAATGATTCTAAAGGCTAAAAAATTTAAAGTCGAATAATTTTGAAAACTATGTCTAAACATACAATTATTAAAAAATCAAAATATTTAAATGGCAAATATGATGTAGGTATGAATTTTGAAAATATAAACCATACTAAAATTAAGAACTAAGAAACAAAATGTCAAATTTTGATGAATGATTATAAATATTCTTAATAATTTTAGGCCAAAATATTATAATTTAGACCAGTAGAAGGGATGTCTATAAATATGCCCTATAGACGGGGTCAATCACCCCTTTTTTTCACCCTTGGGAGTAGGTACAATTTTTAAGCGTGTATGATATTAGAACATCCAATTATATAATTCTGTCAATTTATTATAATAGTTTTCAATAAAATATCAAATGGTAGACTATATAACAAATTATAAAATTTCTTATTTTTGTAAAAAAAGTACAAATCTAAAACTTTTTACATTATAAAAATGTGTAAATATAATTTTTTTATCATTAAGGAAAGTATAAACTTTTCAAAATAAAATAGAGTTCAGGTCCAGCACATATATGGACTATCACATATAAAACCAAATGTATAAATTTTATAACTTTTTCTTTATAAATATGTTCATATATAAATATATTATCTCAAAATATTCACTTATTATATAAAAAATTTATAAATCTTTTAATCTTTTGGTAAAGTTTAATAAAACTTTAGAACAATCGATAATAATTACATGTGATGAGTCATTAGATTCGAATTGTTGTATGGGTTAGAAAGTTAATCGATCTTTTACATCGGATCGAATTAGAGTCGATTCGATCCATTTCTCTTCGAACCTGGACCATGTACAATACAATGAACAAACGAGAGGTCAAAAAATTTACAGGACTCGCTCCTCGTTATATCTTCTGACGCTCAAGTTAAATATATTTCTAAGAGAATAAAAAGATACAATAATATAAGAAGATGTATTGATACATGTAGTGGAGATCGAGTGTTTGGGTGCGTCCGTCTGAGGTGTGATTTGAAAGTTTGCGCGATTGAGAAGCGGCATATAGGTGTGCCTGACTAAGGGGCGGCTAAAGGTGTGCCTAGCTAAGGGGCATCTTAAAGATGCGCCCAACTGAGGGATACCTTGGAGGTATAAAAGGCAGGCATCTTTGATGGAGGATTGACTTCCTGAATTGAGGAAAATACCCCTAAATAGAGGATATACCTCCTAGATGGCCTCCTAGAATGGAGGATAGGTCTCTTGGATAGAGGGTAAGCCTTCTGAATGGAAGGTAGCTCTTGCGTAGAGAGCTGTACTTCTCGGGCGGTGTCTCCTGGATAAACTGGAGGGCAAACTTCCTGGATGGGGTTTGTAGTTCCTTTGTCTTCCTCTTTCCTCTCTCCTTTTATTTATGAGAATAAACGGGTATTTATAGTGTTTAGACCGCTGGACATCAAGGTTGGTAGACAGCTGTCCACACAAGATTGTTGAGTTATGTAGATAATCATGCATAGTTGTTAATGGCAGTTCCTTTTTTAGGAATAATTTCGCAATTATAGGTGTCTATCATGACAGCCGTGGCTAACCAGAGGATATCTTTCCTTTTTGACATGATCACGGGAGACGCCTAATATGGCGGTCATCAATTTGGGAAAGATCGTACAAATCGCGGACGAATATTACTGGAACATCTGTCATACTTGTGCTAACTAGTTATGGCAAATTTTTTCAACGCGCAGAAAAATAATCGTGGGCCATCCTAATGGGACAGTTCATGGCGGGCTATTAGGCCGACCCATGCCTCGGTGGAGATGCTAGGCTATGCAATCTCGGACCCTAGGTTGTAGGGGCCTTTAGCTGGGTTGCGACTTTTTGACGGTCTTTTCATCGTGGGTCTCAACGTCTAGATCAATTTATCGGTGATGGTCCCATCAACATGTATATATAAATATCAAAATTAAGAAGGTAAATAGCGACATACATATTCAGTAAAAATAAGAAATATATATCTAAATAAAAGAATTCTAAAATAAATTAAAGATCAAATTTAGAAATATTTGTTATAAATATTTGATCTAATAAATCTGACTCCAAAAAATTTTAAACTTTTATTTTTTTCTTTCTGTCTCTTCTTTTTTCTTGTTCTCATCCTCTTTTCTTTCTCTTTCTTCTCTCTCTTTTCTTATGAAAATGATTGAAATAGTGTTCACAGATCCTTATAAATACAATCGATGTATAAACGTCTGATGGGTGCACATCTTGCACATTCAATTTTGGCTCATTCCTGCCGAGTGTCACATCATGTATTACTCAATTGCCAATATTCTGCTAAAATGCGTATAAACATCCCAAAGGAATATATATCAGGCATACGGTTACTGTCTAAAACATACACCAACATAGAGACAGGAACAAAGCCTGATTTCAAGTAATTTAACTTTCTCTTAAAGTTTTTTTATATAATTATCTCCCAAATTAACCTAAAATTATTTTAATAAAGTCATAGGTTATAAATAAAAATCAAACATTACACTACATACAACATTATATA
This sequence comes from Nepenthes alata, assembly GCA_028571085.2. NCBI lineage: Eukaryota > Viridiplantae > Streptophyta > Magnoliopsida > Caryophyllales > Nepenthaceae > Nepenthes > Nepenthes alata. Next base: position 7,620 of record JAOVVI020002549.1, on the reverse strand, counting down.
ATGGCGAGGGTTTGATCCTAGGGTTTGTCTTGTTTCCGTACTCATCTAATCCTTCCCAACTGTATTTACATTGCATTCCTCTTTCTTCTTCTTCTTCTTTCATTCTTCTTCTTCTTCTTCTTATTCCTCTTCTTTTCCTTCTTTTGTTTATTATTATTATTATTATTATTATTATTATTATTATTATTATTATTATTATACTTTTTATTATACTTTTACGAGTATGGCCGCAAATATTTAAAACTTTTAAGAAATGACTAAACCTAAATTCCTAAATCCAAATAAAAAATTCAGCCATTAGGCCCAATATAATTATTTTCTCAATTAAATATTTTAAACTTAACTATTTCTATAAATAATAAATAATTATTATATAATTTATATTCATAAAATAATTACTTTAAAAATATATAAAATGTTACATGAATACAGTTGCAAGGTTGGTTGGTAGGTTAATTATGAGGAATAGTTCTAGAATTTTTTTTTTTCATTTTGACTATTGGAATTAGATTTTTCTATTTTTGATTTGCTCCCTTGTATATTACTAGCCTTGAGACTTTAACTTATATTTGAGTGTTGAATATTTGATTATTAAAATAAGATATTTTTTTTTACTTTGAGACCTTCTTTGATTCAGCAATGATTTATCTCAATGTCACTTTCAGATGTAGCATTCAAATCTTAAGCTTTGTTATATATATTATTACATTGTGTATAGATAACTAGTATAGGGTTGTATTTGATATTTAATTATTTTGACGTCATTATTTATAGGAAATTTGAACCAAGACCATGATATCCAAATCAATGTCCTTGCCACCGGTAAAATAAGGCCAAAAATGCATATTTACTAAATGAGAGAGAAGGCATCTCTTGATTGCTAAAAGCCCTTTCATAGTGTGAGAAATAGAGAAGGAGCCATGACGAATTGTTGTCTAATGCGCTAACTATGGCATGTTGATCATGGAAAATTAATCTTTTGATCGCCAATCTATGCTTTTATCCCTCTTTGTGATCCCGCTAAATTCATTTTTTCTTTACGTGACTTTGACTTTAATCTCTAAGAAAAGCATTGTGTCAATATACTTTTCTATTTTTTTTAACTACCGTTGCAACTATCCGCTTTTTTTAGGATATAGCATATATTTCATTTCTTGGGGGCTTGGTCATCTTCTCAAATATTTTCTAATCACCCTTGTAACAAATCCATGGTGACCCCTACTTGTTCATTTCTTATAGTTGTGCAATATGGCATACTAATGAGTGCTTAGTTGCCCTAGTCAAAAGCTTGATCATGTTGTCAAGGGTTGGACAACATGGATTTGGAGTTCGGCTAACCTCAGGGAGCTTTGCCTAGAGCTCAAAAATCTTGCTTTTATTTCAACTAACTCAATTTGGAGCTCTCGAGATCAGTTGTCGCTATTAGAATTATAATTATCTCATTAATTGATTTATTTGTCCTTACGAACATTTAACTTTCTTACCTAACTCGTTATGATTGAAGATTCTTGTAAACCCTTATTCTTTGGACATCATCACATGCATTGACTTATTTTGGACTGAATATTGTATGTCATATTTGGTTGGTTTGAAGAGGAAAGAAAAGAAAGGAAAAATTAGAAAATGAATTCTAAGAGAAAACTACTCAACATGTATAAAGAAAACATATTATACCAACACGGTGGGAGCACAATATTATACATCTATTATGAATGCATAATAGCTATATCCATCCGTAGGATGTCATAGAGTTTTACATTATAATACTTTATATTTATTTTGTTATATCAGTCATGACATGTCTAATCCTTCCAAGATATGTATGTGTATATATAGAGTATGTTTGAGTTCTTTTTATACTTGAATAGGTAACATGATTTGTCAACTAAAAATCTTCCTTACCCGGAATAGGTAACATGACTTATTGACCATTAATATTAACAAAAATGTACAAAATAAAAATCTTCCTTTTCTACTTCAATCCTTCAATTCCAACTCAACATCTTCAATAGACATGCCTCGTAAGATCAAATTTCTCTTGGCAATATGTAACATGCTAAAGTAGCAAGTGTTAAACTATAATTTTAAGAAATAGAAGGAAGTCATTAAGTGTAAAAGCTGAGGTTATTATAACCTCTAGGATCTCACACACGGTAAAAACTAAGCAAGGATCTATTTGCCTACCTTCTTTACTGGTAGATTTTAGCACTCATGGTCTGGCTCAAGTGCTATGGTATTAAATCTTTTCTATAGAGTATATTGAAAGATACTTTAATGAGATAAAATTTTAATTTATAGAATCTTTATTATTATAATTCTTCACTAGTTAATCATGTATAAAAATAAATTTACGTATTTGAATCCATTGTCAAACTTTTATACAATACCATAATAGTTCTTATCTCGAAGAATCGAGAGATGATTTCTCTTTCTTCTCCTTATAATTTATAGAGCATTTTTTTATAAATCTTATACATCCCAATTCTGATGACTAAAGACATCCTTTTATAGATAGAGATAGGACCATTCTCAAATTACCAAAATATTTTACCTTTCGCCCAAAATATGCATCTTGAATAAATATAGCCGTTGAGAAGAGATATTTTTTCGCTCAATGGGTATGTATCAAAAGGATACATCTATTGCAAAATAACATCTCCTTTCTCTCAATAGGTAAATCTCAAAAGAATTCATCTATTATCAAATAATATATCTTTTCCATCAAATAATACGTTTCGAACGGGCGTGTCTTTTAAAAAAAAATTTATTATATATAAATCAATAATATTGTATTGATTTAATCAATTCAATAATTGATATGCCACATCATAGGGGATATACTTCTAACATTCTCCCACTTAACCCATACGATAATAATATTTATCAGAATTAATTAAAATAAACTTTAAGCATGTAATATTATAATTTTTTTAATAATTTATATATCATAATATTATAATAAAGTAATCAGCAAATGCGAGTCATAACGGTTTCACATCATTATGTGACAGTTTCTTCAATGTACCACAAAACTTTTAAATTATATGATTAAGTTTTAAATAAAAAATATTTATACGATTCAACAATAATATCTTTGAGAAAGACTATTCCTATTATCATCAATCCAAAACTTTTGATTCGAATAATATAGAATAAATAAGAGATATCAGAAACACATTACATGAGATCTCAAATGTTAAGAGTAATAATATTATATTATGGATAACGACAAAGACCCATACTATTAACATAATTCATAAAAATTTTGGTGGTACACCCTTAGTTAATAGATTTGCAATCATAAGTTACTTACTAATGTGTTATATTGACACCTTTTGTTTTTTAATTTTACTGTTAATGGTAAGATAATTAATTTACAGATGCATAATATCATTAGAATACTTGTCGTTCTCTGAAAAGAAAATTGTTACGAAATTATCATAATAAATTTTTAGCGGCCTAACTATACTGTCAACAATTTCAAGTCATGAAATAAAATTTCATAGCTACAATGCATGTATAGCGGCTTCAAAGCATATCACAATTTTACTTTCATTGTAGACACAGTAATCACAGATTGATATACACTTTTTCATGAGATTATTTCTCCAACCAAAAAAATATATATCCAAATGTGAGCTTTCCAGTATTTAAACATCCAATATAGTCTGAATCTAAATATCATGTTACCTCCTAATGATTGAACTTCTTATAAATAAGCATATACTATTTAGTTCCTTGTAAATATCGTATCACTTTCTTTGTAACATTTCAGTGATCTATATCAGAATTGCTTTGGTAACGTTTGAGCATACCAACCACGAAACTTATATATGATCTAGTATCAGTTTGCACATACAGCAAACTTGCCATAACTAACACATAAAGCTTTCATATATCCTTGATATATCCTTTCTAAGGCAATTTTAACAATTCATATGATCTATCACAAAATATTTCTATTCCTATCATATAAGTTGTCTCACCCATATCTTTCGTATCAAAATTTTCAAAGAGATTATCATTAATTTTATGTAACAATCCAAAATTATTACTTGCAAATAATATATCATCAACATACATAATTAAAAATATAAACTTACTCTCACTGACCTTCAGGTATATACACTGATCAATAATATTTTCTGTAAAATTGAAGGATAAAATAGTATCGTGGAACTTAAAGTACCATTATCGAGAGGCTTGTTTAAGTCCAATTATTAATTTTTTTATTTAACAAACCAAGTTCACATGTCCTTTGATTGAACATCTTTCAAATTATTTCATATAAATTTCTTCATTTAAACTTTTATTTAGAAAAGCAGTCTTTACATCCATTTAGTATAACTCCAAGTCAAAATATGCCAGCAATATCATTATGATTCTCAAGGAGTCTTTCTTTCAAATTGGAGAGAATGTTTCCTTAATCGATGCCACCTCTTTGAGTATAACCTTTGGCCACAAGTCTAACTTTATATCGTTCAATATTATCTTTAGAATTATATTTGATTTTAAATATCCATTTACAACAAACTGCTCTATAATTTTTCAGGTAATTCAACGAGATCCCAAATTTTATTATGTGCCATTAATTTTAACTCATCTTTTATGATATCAATCTATTTAGAAGAATTATTTTTTCTATGACTTATTAAAAAAATTAAATAATTATATACCTCTATATCATATTCAAATTCTAGTAGATAAATCAAAAAATTATTTAAAATAGCAGATCTCATTTCTCTATGAGACCTTTTTAATACTACTTCTTGTTATTCTTTTTATATTTTTTTTAATGGTAACATTCTCATTATGGATGATAGATTTATCAATTTATTGTTCAATAGCAGTCAAAATAATAATTTCTTTAGAAATTATGAGTATAGAAACTTATAGCCTAATTTTCTTAATCTTCACATTTTATGGAATATCACTCCCATTAATTTTACATTTCTATTATTCTCGTACTATAATTAGACAGTAAAATCTATACTCTTTAGATTTCTCAGGATAACCAATAAAGTATCAACTAATAATTCTGAAATCTAATTTATTGTCTTGTGGATTATATATTTCTACTTTTGTTGGACACCTCTAAATATATAGGTGTTGAATACTTAGTTTTCTTCCAGTCAATAACTCAAAATGAGTTTTTAGAATTGTTTCATCAGGAACCCAGTTAAGAATATAAATAACAGTCTCAAAGGTTTTTATCCATAAAAATTTAGGTAATTAGAAATTACTCAACATACTCCTAATAATATCCATTAATATATGATTACGTCGTTCAACAACACAATTCTGTTGTGGCGTCCCTAGCATAATGTGTTGTGCATGCATGGCATGCTTTTCTAATAGTTTAGCAAAAAGGTTAGAATATTATCCTGATTCATCATATTTACCATAATGTTTATCACGTTTATTAGATCGAATGACTTTTATACTTTTATTTAATTGCCTTTTAAACTCGTTCATGTGTATCTCTAAAGCATTTACAATTTGAGACTTTTTAAGTAATAAATAAATGTAATAATAATGTGAAAAATTATTGACAAACATGATAAAATATTTGTCTCCTTCTAAAGACGGTGAGTCAAAAGGCCCACAAATTTCTGTATCGATAATATCTAAAAGTTATATACTTCTTGTGGCACACTTCTTTGTATGTTTGGCTTATTTTTTCTTAATACAATCCGCGCATATATCATGATTAGAGAAATCAATATTAGGCAAAATCTCTTCTTTCATCAATATTTTTATACGATCTTTAAATATATGAGCCAATCTTTTATACCACAAGAAAAAAAAGTTCTCATTCATTCGATTATATTTTATTCCTACATTATGATATATGGTCATAAGAATCTCAACAAAATTTTGGTTAATATTTACTTTATAGAGGCTATTAGAAAGAGATTTCGAACTAAATTAGGTTTTATTCTTGTATATGCTTACCATTTTACTTTTAAATTTTAAAGAGTAGCCTTGAATATCAAGTTTGAAAATAAAAATAATATTTTTAAAAATTAAAGGTATACATAATGTTTCCAATAAATTTAAATACAATCCAGTATCAAGAAATAAACGAAAAATTTTAACAGTAAAAATAGAAAATTTGACACAATTTTCTAAGAAAATGAAATTTTGATTTTGGTTTAGGATTTGCATTGTAAGAAATCACTGTACCGATTTAAAAATATGAACATTAGAGCCCGAATCGAACCACTGGATATTAGAAAAAAATTTAATTACGTTTGATTCAAAACTAATATTAGCCAAAAGCTCACATTTCTTTTTAAGTCAAACCTTTTTTTATACTAATATTTCGTAAAGTGTCACACTTTTTTATAAAAGGGACACATTGTATTATTTTCCTTCTGTTGAGTCCCTATACCAAAATGGGGCTCCTTTTCTTTTGATGGTCCAACTTTAATGTTCGTACTATTTCTTTACTTCTTTTCCTTACCACTATAACCAGTTAAATTTATTAAATAAATTTTTTATTATTTAAGTCACACATTCTCTTAAACCAACATGCTTCCCAATTCATTGACATTTTATTTATATTTAATAGTATTATAATAAATTTAAAAAGATCATACTGAGGAGAAAAAGAATTCATTATAAACTAAATAAGAAAGGATTCATTCATATCCACACTAAGGGCTTTATGTTTGATAGCTAAATTGGTCATCTAAAGAATATGCTCATACTTTCTTTAAGTACAATCAAATTTTATGGTAGTAAGTTTTGCTATCAGCGTTTCAACAAGAGACTTCTTTGCAAATCGAAAATGATTTTCAATAGTTTTCAATAAATTCTTAGCGTTTTAATTTTTAAAAAATGTAGACTTAATATTATTCACCTTGGTCATTTACATAAATACCATATATATCCTGTTTGATTTTTTTCATTCTCTAAAATAAGATTTTTTTATCACTACTTAAACCAGTAATAGCAGCAAGATTCTGTAATTATATTACAATATTAAGATCCAATATACCGAGATAAAACTGGATTTACTCAAATCAATCGAAAAAAATTAGTTTCATTAAATATCGAAATAGAAGAACTTTGAGAATATATCGAAATCGAAACAGATACTATAATAAATTAACATACTTAAACATTAATACTTTGAATTAAAAATTAGGAAGAACATAAAATATAAACAGTGTCATTACAATTCATATTTGGATATAATTATAATATACTAATTAACTATTATAGTGATTCTCAATAACTTATATAAATAATTAATAATATTCTAAACTTTACAAAAGTCTATTAGCTTTGGGTATCCAGGATCCTATTTGAAGTAATGAATACTTATTAATTATCCTACTCAATTAATCAATCATGTAGAAGTTGGTGCACCTTTAGGCCTACCAAAATATCTACTAATTGAGAAATTATAACACTTTAAATTTATAAAGTAATTAAATTATTATGTGAGATAATTATATTAATTTTTCATTCTACGATTTGATATCTATAAAATATTATCATCATGCCACTTTGGCGGCTACCAAACTATATATTATATAGATACTTAATCGTAATTACTTTGTAAAACATCATAAATAATATCTGCATGAATCTAAATACATAATATTCAAT
>JAOVVI020002548.1:0-20870 GCA_028571085.2 Nepenthes alata | reverse complement strand
ATCTGGACGGAGCACATGGCTCAGGAATTCGATGCTTCCTGCTTCCCGGAGTGGCGGTCGAGGGAAGACAGAATTCTATTGGTCACGCCGTTGGCATAGATCCAAGCCTTCTGGCCATTTCGGCCGTTTCCTCCTCTGGTCATTTAGATTGTTCCTCTCCCTTTCCTTGCGGTTTTTCTCCCTTTCCTTGCAGTTTTTCTTCCTTCTCTTGCGGTTTTTCTCCCTTCTCCTCTCCCTTTTTTGGATGAGATCTTTATATAGACGGAGGTTGTTATTTTTCTCCATAGTAACCACCAGCCAAAAACTACCCGTGTAACCATCTTGATAAGACAAAATGGTTTGAGCAGTTGTTTCTTGGGTCGGTTATACTGTACCCATCAATTATATATTTGAAATATTTATTGATTATTATGCATTATTGATTACTATCATTTTTTAAAAATTTGACTCACTCTTATATTTTATTAATTTTAAATTTGAGTTGAGTACATAATACTAGTGGGGTTCCCAAATTTATTATGAAACATTTAGATAAAAAGGATTCTAAAAATTAATATTAATTAATTTTCTCTCCAATTGCAATCCATGACTTTTGTAATTTTTTTTCCTTGGAGATTTGCTCGATATATTAATGAGATGATAGCTTTATAATTGAAAATATTGAAATTACATTGTATATTTTATAATTTTATTATTTGATATTTTTCTCATGAGTGGTCTGAGTTGGGTCTTATGATTCAGGTTTAGGTCGTTACAGTTGGTCTGCAATGAAATAGATAATGAAAAATCTTTAGAAAACTTTCAAGATATATCTGTTTTGGCAATGACTAGTCTCTTTTGGTTAGATACTTTGACATTGATATAGCTAGCAACATTAACCTTCATAAATCTACTTCGGGTTATTTGGTTATATTTGCGTAAGAAGTATCTTAGCGGTCAAGACTACCAAAAAGTATTGCTCTCTCTATCACCAAACTAAATATATTGTAGTGATGAAAGAAAGTAAAGAAATGTTGTGGTTAGGAAAGTTCATCTGAGAACTCTATTTTAAGTGAGAGCAGTATGTGGTACTTTGTAATAATCAAAGCGTTATTCACCTTTGCGACAACTAACCATTTTATTCTAGATCGAAATATATTGAGATTCGTTATTATTTGGGTGAAGAGTGTAATTGACTTAAAGTTATTGACGCTCAACAAAGTCAGACCAAATAATGGGTTAGATATAATAACAAATATGGTGTAAAAAGATAGTTTGAAGCATGCCAAATGATTACTAGGGTAAAGATAGTTCTCACAAGGTTGTGATGATAAGTTTATTAAGTTTTGAATCACTTTCTTATGAGTTTTACATCCTTTGACATATTATATAGATGCATGCTCGAGCGGGAGCATTAAACAAGGGTCGATTAATGGTCAACTGAGCATCATGGTTCACTAGAGGTTCTTTTGATGATCATCTGAGGTTAGTCGAGTGTCTTCCGAATACCAGTCGACTGGTTGAACTTATTGGAGGATTTATGTGATGTCCTTACAAGATTTGTTGGGTATCAACTGAACGAAAAGAGTCATGGGAAGATCATACAAGGTTAGTGTAAGGACCAACCCAATGAAAGTTATCTGCTTGTGGCAAGCAAATGATAGACGGTCATGCACCAATCCTTGTAGAAACAGTCCATAGAGGGTAAATATACATGAATTGCCCAAAACAAGTCATGGCAGATACACCTGAGGAGTACACGTGCACCTATACTGATATAAAAACTCTTGTGTGTCCTGTTAGGATTAAGAAACAATAACTATTGACAGAATTTAAATATTTTGAGCATTGATACAAAGAGAAAAAGAACAGGAGGAAAGAAAAAAAATAAAAAGATGATATTCTCATCCGTTTGACATTCAAATCATGCTCCATTCATCATTGCCTTGGGTATGTTATTCGCAATGTCAAAAAGAATATTTTCTTGGTTGTTTTCTTATTGTTCATAATTATATTCTCTATTATTCAAATTTATTTTTATAATTTATTGTATCGTTATATTATTAGATATTATAACTAAGATTTATCATATAGTAGATTTCTTCAGACTTATAGTTTCACAAATTTTTTTCATTTTCATGTAAAGTATTATATATCTTTATTTATATATAATTTCTTACAATATATATTATCATATTAACCCCTCACATATTCAAACAAACAATTCAAAAACAGTACTTATAGATATTATTTACGATTTTTTTTGTATAAAGTTTCGTTGTTCGAAAACCCAGCAAGTGGGCCATTATGAGGCTAAAACCCGAAACAATTTCGACTGTTACCTCTGTGTAGAGTCCGTGGCCTCGTTCACCGACCATCTTCCTGCGCTGCCCGCTTGCATAATAGGGTAGGTTATGCACATCGAGTAGCAATTCATAAAGCTGCCGCTTGCACCGACGCGGTTTGTGCGCCAACCACATTGAATTCAGAATCGACATGAAACCCACATTGGCTCCTAATTGACTATGACTACCTCATAGTGACAGTTGCCTTGTTGCTTAATACAATCTTTCATTCGAAGCCGCCTTTGAGTGGTTGGAGTAAGGCTTCCTGTACAGGAGCGGGACAGGGGATCCTGCTTTTTTCATCTCAGTCATTGGATTGAAAAAAATTTAATGATTAAAATTTAAATATTATACAATAATATTTATATAATTATTTTTTAAAAAAATAATTTAAAATTTTAATTTAATATTTAATAGATGTTAAAATTATAAATTTTTTTAAAAAAATATAACTATATTTAATATTTTTTTATATGTTTAGATTTTAACCATTAGATTATTTTTTTTTAACAATTATGAAAAAAAGTAGGAGATCGTGCTTTTCTAGGAGAAGAATGATCCCCAAGTCCGTACAGGAGAAGATAATGCCTTTTAATCCTCCATTTTGTACATGTTGGGTTACTTTGGAGAATTGAGAGGGAGTTTTCTTGAGAGTTCTTGTGAGGGAGGGTAGGAAAGAGAAAATTGAAGTATTTGTTTTGATTTTTAATTATTGTTTTATTTAATTATTAAGTTCTCTCTCTATCTCTAAAAGCTTTTATTTTTTTATTCATATAATCACACAATTTTTTGATCGATTACTCCTTGTTTCGTCTAGTTGTTTATTTATTTAACAAGCTCATTATTAACGTAAATTATTTATTTATTTTTTTATTATTACATGTGCCATTTTAATCTTATTTATTGTTATTTTTGCTTATAATTATTTGCCCGCTTTAATAATTTAAGAGTTTTTTTCCCCCACAAATTATCGTCGTTATTTAGTTTTGAATTCATTGTTTTTCATTTAACTTTTATGATCGGTAAATATTGTATTAAGAACGTATACAACCATTATATTTTTCAAATCCCGTTTATCATTCTATTCGTATTTTTTTTTAATTTTTTTAGTATGCATAACCAAAATTTTAAACTTTCTAAGTTATCGCATAAATTTTATTAGTAGGACATAATTCTTTGTAAATATAATCCCGACTTATTGGATAAAATTATATTACATTCTCATATACTTATAAGAATAAATATATATATTTTGAGGTAAGTCAATATGTCCCGTGGGCCCACTCACAAGCCACATCAAACTAAATTTTGAAGTTCTGAAATATTTTTCTTGGAGAGGTTCGGACCCTTTTAGGTTTAAGTCATTAGAAGCTCAAGCAATATATATTTACATATATATAAAGTAGTTTGATATGCAAAATTTTTGCTAAGTGCAAGATCTAAAAAGAGTCGAATAATTATTAGAGTTATTATACGTAATTTTGTTTTATATTATATAAGAAAATATTTTTACCATTCAAACCCATAATCACTATCTTCATTACTTATAATTTCTTCTTACAAAGACCATTAAAATTGAATTGATTGGTAAGGTGAAATTTTACGCCAATTGATGGTGGTGGCGCCGCCAATACCGGTGGAATGAATGCCAACGGCCAATCCGAAGATGGGCCCAAGAGGTATGGGCTTAAGGCCCATGAACTTAGAGCCCAGATTTGAAAGGTCCAAATTCTTGCACGTCGTGGATGCCATTAACTGATACCGTTAGAAGCATACCCCCTCGCCGCCCTCCCCACCCCAGTCCCTTGCCCAGCACGCCCTGTAACCGCCTCTTCCGTACTTTGTCTGCCCTCTGCCACCCCTCAATCGACGGCTCAAACCCTTAAACCTGACCCCCTCCCAAGCGATTGCATTTCATTGAAGAAGACGCCAACCGCACTCTTAACGTCTCGTTGTCTCTCTCTCTCTCTCTTCTTAACTCCAATTTGTGGCATCTCGTTTCAGGTAACAGCATGTTGTGTTGTCTCTCTCTCTCTCTTCTTAACTCCAATTTGTGGCATCTCGTTTCAAGTAACAGCAAGTTGTGTTATGAGAATCATCGTGTTCTGAGTTTAGATATGCTACGACCTAGTTAAGTAATTAGATAAAGAAGTAAGAGATAAGGAGTGTCTTAAATTTGATATTTGTCTATTACTTTTGCAGGATTGAAATCACAAAATTTCCCTCTATTCAATCTGATCAGGAATTGGCCTTCTTGAGGTATCGTTCTTTGAGCATTAGTTATTTTTTGGATATTAGGGGATATCATATTTCCATAATTAGGTTACATTATATTTAGATTTGTAGAATAATATTTGACTTATGATTACAGTTAGATACTTTTCTTATTTATTTTTGTTAAGCCTATTGGAGGCCTTCTATACTGATATGATACTATCTAACACTAAATCAATAATATCCTTCATTCATAACATGGCAGAAATTTTTACCTTATGATCTGGAAATATGAATGGAACTTCGCCAGTAGATATACACTGACCTTCTTGGCAATCTTGAGAGGATATTGAAGACATTACACAGTCCATTAACAGGGGAAGTATGAAATTGTATTCTTTGTCTGTTAATCATGCATGATTTTAGACTCTTCAATAATTCTGAAAACTGGATCATCATAGCCCTGATCAAGATTATTGAGCATACAGAATCAACTTGCAGGCCTTGAACGATTCCGTGAAAACTCTTTCTGTAGGAATAGAAGATTTGAATAGAGATACAGATTTTCATGTGGTTTCTAGGAGAAGATATATACAACCTTAAGAGGGTTTTGATTATAGTTTTGAACTCTTTGCGCGAGTTGATACCTTGTCTAGTTTATATACTTCGAAGAGTTTACTACTGTTTAAATTTTTAACTATTTTTGGCGGAAACATCTGTCAATAACATGGGAAAACTACCAGTGGAGATTGATTCTGCTGGTTGTTCTAATGGATATAACCAGGAAAAGAAATGCTATTGATGAGTTTATGCATTGAAAAAGGTGTGATTTGATGAAGTTTCTAGCATTTAAATCTGATATGGTTCAAAAAATTGATATTTTTTAGTGATTCTTTTTCTCCTTTTTGTTAAAAAAAATTTTCTCTTCATGTAACAGCATGCCTGAGACTGACCACGCAGAGGCCAAAGTTTCTGTAAATATTTTTGCATAAAATTAAATGGGGCAATTATGTTGAAAACCGGACCGCTTATTTAAATTGTGAAAAAATAATTGACAATGTACAACAAGCAAATAATAAGCACAAATGACAAAAGGCACACAATTTTACATGAAAACTTTTTCTTGAGAATGAGAGGAAAAAATCACGTGACTATACGTCCAAAATATCCACAATGCAATATATATATTCGGTTATATAAACCTCAATAAATATAAGGGTACAATAAGCAAGTAATAATCACAAACAATAAAGGACACTTAATTTTACGTGAAAACCCCCCTTGAGAATGAGAGAAAAAAATCACGTGACAGTATGTCCGAAAAATCCATTATACAATATTTATATACGGTTACATAAACCCCAATAAATATAAGGATACAACACTTTATAAAAAATAAGTCTGAATAATAATGAATATAGGACGAAAGAGAAGAAATAAGAACAGTAAAATGTCATTCTCAACTTAAAGAATCGCATACCTAAGGTTGATGGAGATTAAAACATGATTTGGGATTCACTCGGACGCTCGAACCTTCCTCTTCCCCATTTTCTCTCTCTTTCCTTTTTTTTTCTCTGTGTCGACGCTCAAAAGCTCAGAAAATTGTAAATATAGTAACCCTAAATTGCGTCAGGCGCATTTATATCAGAGACGGCACTCAAACGCGTCGCGTGCGAGTCCACTATAATTGGCGCATGAGTACCCCTTCGAGTGCATATTAGGCGCTGGACAATCTGAAAATCATGCTCGTGTGTTCCTTAGGTGCTCCTCAAGCACCCTCAATCTGGAATCGGCGTTTATGTGCAAGTTAGGCGCCTATTGCGTGCCATTCTATGATTTCCATATATTAGTACAATATACGTGCGTCCTCGTGTGAGCCATCGAACGACATGCCAAATGAGTATGGAACTCACACGGAAGTGACCCACAACCCAACAAACTTCCCATCACGACCGTATGGGGGTTGTTATCATCTCGGCTATTGTTCGATAAATTTCAAGTTTCTTTTTCGAACCACTTTGGTCATCATATTTGATCTATTCTCTCCGTAGTCCTGACCTTGTCAAGTGTTAGCAACTCCGAATCAATGACATTTCTCTCTCAATGATACCTCACATCAATGTACTTTGATTGGAAATGAAATGACGAGTTCCTACAAAGGTGAATAACACTTTGATTGTCACAAAGTAACACATATTGCTCTTACTTGAAGCCAAGTTCCTGGTTGAGTTTCTTTATCCAGAACATCTCCTTGCTTGCTTCCGTTACCGTAATGAACTTTGTCTTGGTATTAGAGAGGGCAATACACTTCTGTAACTTAAATTGCTAAGAGACAGCTTCTCCCGTGAACATAACTAGATACCCAGAGGTTGACTTTGAGAGTCGACATCGCTCGCCATGTTTGCATTGGTGTACCCAACTAGAAGTGACTTGTCGCTTCCGAAACATAATCACATCTTGAAAGTTCCTCGAAGATGCCTTAATATTCACCTCACCGAGGACTAATGCTCCTCGAGATTTGAAAAAAAAGGCAAACCATTTCAACCGCGAGAGCAATATTCGGTCTCGTACACACCATAACATATATCAAACTACCTATGGCTAAAGAGTAAGGGACACTTCTCATACTTGTCTTTTCGTTATCCGTAGAAGGGTATTGTCGGTTGCTAGGTTTAAAGTAATTAGCTAGCAGAGTACTCACCAATTTGGATTTCTCCATATTGAAACGTTAGAGCACCTTCTCAACGTAACTTTCCTAGGACATACACAATTTCTTCACTTTTCGGTCGTGAAATATTCTTATCCCAAAACTTTGCTTCGCCGGCATCAAATTTTTTATGGCGAAGGATTTCCCAAGCTGTTGCTTCAGTTCAATAATTCAGGAGGCTTTTTGCCCAACAATAAGCATATTATCCACATAGAGTAAAAAAATAATGACATCATCTTCCAAAAATTTTTGAACGAAGATACAATGTTTCGAAATAGTCTTTCGGTAGCTTGACTCATCATAATAGATTTGAACTTCCTGTACCATTGTCTAGGAGCTTGCATTAGCCCATAGAGGCTCTTCTTTAGATGACACAGAAGGCGCTCCTTTCCCTCAACTAGGAATCTCTCCGGTTGCTCCATGTAGATTTCCTTCTCAAGATCACCATTGAGAAATGTCATCCGCACGTTCAATTGTTTAACTTTCAGATTTAGAACCGTGCTCAATCCGTAAACCACCTTGATTGAATATATCTTCATAATAGGGGTAAAAATCTCCTCAAAGTCAATGCTCTTTCGCTGATTGAACCCCTTCACAACCAGTCTCGCTTTGTACTTTAATTGTGGATTGTTCTCATCGATTTTCAAATGAAAAACTCACTTATTCTTCAAAACTTGTTTGTTCTTAGGCAATTTGGTCAGCTCGAACGTATAGTTCTCTTACAATGATTTCATTTCTTCTTACATGCATCCATCTACTCTGATTTATGCTTATCCTCTATAGCTTCATCAAAGCTTTTAGGTTCTTCGCCATCGGTGAGCAACACATGCTCAGTAGTCGATAGGTGAGAGGAGAGCCTTTGCTCTCTCATGGATCGTTAGAGCGGAATGATCTCAGCAGGTCCAGTGACATCATGATCAGCAACATCATCCGCATTTGCATCATCCTTTTCATCGAGCATATAGTGTTGAATTCTGTGGGTCTAATAATATACATCGAATGCTCTAATATATTTTCCTCTATTATCGCTCTGGATGCACTTTAGCTTCTTTCCCGTTTGTTTCTTTACTAGAGTATGAAATTATTCAATGACGTCAAGGGCTTGATTCTTCGACTTCAGTGGAAATACCCACAACTTTCTTAAACAATTATCAATGAACGTAATGAAATACAGTTCTCCACCGAATGTTTTTACCTTAAAGAGGCCACATATATCGATGTGGACCAACTCAAGAAGATTTGGCTTTCTCGTGGATGAGTTTCCATGGAACAAAACTCTTCGTTGTTTTCTTGCCATGCAATATAAGCAAATCTTCAGTTTAGCTTCCTTCACACCTCGAATGAAATTCTTCTTAGCCAAACAATTTAGTCCATTTTCACTCATGTGGCTTAATCGTTGGTGCCACAAGTTCAAAAACTCCTCGCTTCTCACAATGTGCACGTCTCCAATTGAAATTGAGGCTTGTAATACATACAAGTTGGAAACTTTTTTTTTAAGGCGACAACTAGAGATCCTCTGGTTAACCTTCATGCCCTTTTCATAGAAAATGTTGCAAAAACTTTCGTCATCTAGTTTCCCTGTTGAGATAAGATTCAACCGAATGTTGGGGACGTGTCGTACATCCCTCAACAGTAACTTGGTTTCATTATTGATGATTAGGCACGCATCACCACAGCTGATAATTTGGGATGTGCCTTCGTTTCCCATTTTCAACACTCCCAAATCACCCGGACTGTAAAACGAGAAGAGTTCCATTCTCAAAGTTACACCAATTAGTTTCATGATCCGCTAGGTTGATCGCTTCATCTTCTTTACAAACCAACAGCAGATCGGGCTTGGTAATAATTGAGGCTCTCTCCTCATCTCGGATCTTCTCAACCTTCTTATTGTTTCCTTCAGTCACGCTTCTACTTGTAGCAGTACTTCTTGATGTGCCTCTTCTTCCCGTAATGATGGCACTCGAGGTTTTAGTATCTCGATTGGGACTTGCTTCGACTCTTCTCACTATATTTTTGGGCCATGCCCTTTATTTATTTCTCGTGGCTCTGAAACTAGCACTTTAGAGTATGAAAAAGAATCCTGTAATCATCGTTTCATCTCCTCATTCAACATGCCTCATTTTGCTATCTCTAGGATCACCACGCAATTTGGAGAGATATTAACAATGGTAATTCTTATTACCTCCCATGAATCCGACAAAGTGGTCAACAACTACAAACCAAACAATTCATTGTCGAATTTGATACCCATACCACTCAATTAGTCAACGCATCCTTGAAATTAGTTCAAGTGGTCGATTATGGATGTATCCTTTTTATATCTCACTTTTATCAATTTCATCAAGTGATACAACTTATTATTACCAGTCTTTGAGGTATAAATAGTCTCGAGCTTCTCCCACAACGTTTCTCGTTTGTTTCATTTCTAATGTGATTATATACATTATCGTCAACAAATTACTATAACCACAAATTTGTTCATATTCAAAAGCCCATTCATCTTCAAATTTTAAATCAAACTTTTGAGTAGTAAACACCGGAAGATGCATTATTTTGACAAACAATAAATTATTCATTTTGTTCATCTAAACATCATAATTTGTGCCATTCAAGCAAATCATTTTGTTTCCATCATTCATTGATTCAAACAAGTCTCAGTACACGACAATGATATCCGTGTCTTTAATACCATTTGTTGAGAACCTGACTGCTTATTTAAATCATGAGAAAATAATCGACAACGCATAATAAGTAATAATTATAAATAATAAATGACACACAATTTTATATGGAAAATCTTCCTTAAGAATGTGAGATAAAAACTGCAGGATTATACGTTCGAAATATCCACTATGCAATATATATATTCAGTTACACAAATCCCAATAAATACATGGACACATTACCTTGTAAAAAATAAATCCGAGTAATAATTAGTATAAGATGAAAGAGAAGAAATAAGACCGATAAAATGTCTTTCTCAATTCAAGAGCTACATACCTAAAGTCGATAGAGATTGGAATACGATTTGAAACTTACTCAGATACTCGAACATTCCTCTTCTCCATTTTCTCTCTTTCTTTTTTTTTCCACTATGTCGACGCTCAAAAGTTTAAAAAATTATAAAATTGATAACCCTAAATCGCGTCAGGTATATTTATATCAGAGATGGTGCTCGAGCACCCATCGAGCGCACAAGTGTCCCCTTAGGCACGCATTAGGCGCTGGACAATCCGGAAACCACACTCGTGTGTCCTTTAGGTGTTTCTCAAGCACCCTCAATCTGGAATCAACGCTCATGCGCGAGTCAAGCGCCTTTCGCGTTCCATTCTGTGATTTTCACAGATCAATAAAATACACGTGTTTTTTTGTGCCAGCCATCAAACGACACGTCAAATGGATGTGTAATTCACACGAAAATGATTCATAACTCAACAGATTAGTCATACAAATTGTATGAAATGTTTATTTTTCTCCAAGACAGTAATGATTTTTTATATATGTTTATCGGTTAACTTTGTCATGATCTTTTATCTATAGTTTTATTTGTTAATTAACTAATATTGCTTTTTGTAGGTTTACTTTTCACATGAAAGGGGACATAATGATCCATGTCCGATGTTAATACAATGCAGTTTTGCTTAGATGATACAGATTTGATGACCCCTACATTTGATGATGATATGCCAATGATACTGCGATCTAAAACTATAAAATATTTTCAGGTGAACTGAGAAAAGCTCATATCAGATGTTCAATTCAGTTTGACAGTTATCACGATCTCCATGGAAGACTGAGATGGAAAATCTTTCAGCCTCCAAACGGGGTTTGAGAGATAAGGCTGCTGCCAAATCTTTTGATGGGCCAGAAATGTCCCAGGCTTCATCTGGTTCATTAAGCAAGCCAACAAAGACAACTCCGGCTAGCAAATTGAAAAAACCCTCAGCTTTCCAACAGAAATGGGGAAAGATGGCTAAACCTCAAGATCAACCAGTAAAGTCACAGCATTCAGCTATCTCATCAAAGCAGACAACCAAGGTATCTCTTACCACAATCAAGTCAAAAGATTCCGCAGCACTCCATCAGAATTGGGGAAAGAAGGATAAACCCCTAGTTTTGGACAGGCCAGCTAAGTCTAAGGCTTTAGCTAGCTCATCGAAGCAGTCAATAAAGACAACACCGACCACTAGCAAGCTCAAAGAATCCTCAGCTTCCCGGCAGAATTCCACAAATAAGGTTAAACCCCGAGATCTTGACAACAAGCTGGTTTGGAGAAGGAAGGCCAAGCCCAAGGCTTTTGCTGGCTTATCAAAGCAGTTAGCCATGAAGACTTCCTCGCCCAGTCAGTCAGAAATAATTTCAGTCAAAATAACTGATCCCATGCATTACATAAGATGGGAAGGTAGGTCTCAAGGTTTGTTAAAATCTCTTGATTCTTCAAATATTCAGATATCCCATATATTTAATGCTCTGCATGGACACCGAGCCCTGACTTTCCCTTGTATGATGAACAGCACAATTGAAATAACTTTTCGATTAGGATGGAAAATATTTGGCAATAGCCTAAATGATGGCATGGTGGTGGTTTGTTTTACTTTGTTTAATCTAAGTGGGTAGGGAAATAATCATCAGAAGTTTGGTTCACTAGCATTAGTTAGTCATCTTTATCTTAACAAATAGGTTTGTGATCCCTTGACTGCCCTTTTATGCTATGGGTCGAAGAAGCATATCATTACATATTATTCAATGTCTGGTATCCTTCAATGTGAATCTGCAAAATCACATTCAATTTATGAACATATAGACATGTGTAGTTGAGGAAGCCACATGTGAAATTGTCAAAAAATCTATGCTATGCTTGTTTGCAAGCTTTAAGTGCTTCTTTCATTCACATAATTCTATCAGGCATTTTTTTATGCCGCTGATCATGTAAGTCTTTTCTCATTCTCAGGTTTTGACAAGCTCAACGACAGAGTTGAACACGACTGTGGCTTGTGTCAGCAAGATCTTGCAGTTGCACCACTGAAACACGAATTTGAGTTTGCTAACCTTCCAGTTGTCTCTGTTCTGCCATGTGGCCATGTTTTTCATTATGATTGCTTGGAAATGGGTGGATTGAATGAGCAACCTGGAGTGTGTCCTTGTATTTTGTGTGCAAGTGATGACGATTTCTGAAGCTTTTTATCATGTCTGATTTTTTTAAGTCATCAGAAAATTTTGTTGACCCATAGGAGTGTAGGCAAGTTTTCTGTAATGAACAGGGAAGATGAATTCTTTGGCCGAAGCCGCACTATTTTATCAACAGTTTGGTTATGATATGACGCATAATGAGGATAGTGTCATGATAGCATAACTGAAACTTAGTTCTCCGCTTAAGAGTGATGTTAATGTTCATTTTTCAAGCATTGAAATTGAAATTGAAATAATTTTAGATTTTGAAAATTGTGTTTCCTACATTTTGGAAAATATTTTTTTCTAAAAATAGCATTTCCATGTCGGGCACATCCAAAAACCCATACTTTCACTACGTTAGGCATGGTGAAATTCTAACCACCTACTGGGGGCATTGGGTGGTTCCAACCTGCAATAGATAGGATGTGTTGGCGTAAAACGGAAGATACGGTAACCGGTCGGACAAATCACTCGAACGTCAACAGAGATAAGTGCTCGGATAGACGTGCAAAAGTAGAGATATAATAAATGAGAAAACGCACACGAGATTTTAATATGGAAAGATTCTTCTCAACTAAGAAAAAAATTATAAAAAAGAATGCACTATAAACAGTTGATTGTTCATAAGAATGTTAGCCACACAAGTCCAAACAAAGAAAAATAATCATAAGTATATATCTCTTAATCTCTCTAGAAAAGTCTCTCTCTACAGTAAAAGTTTGCCCACAACTCTTTCTATGCACACTCAAGTAATCTTCACATTTCAAACAAAGGGCACAAGTAAATATATATATATATGAGGCCTAGTGGGCGGCCAGCCACCCTAGCAGTAGGGTGGCAGGACTATGCCTCTTAGGCCTGCCACAGCAGACACACGCCTGGCATGCAGAATGGCAGGCCTATCGTCCATTAGAAGTTATAGCCATCTCAAATTTACAATCATGGTGAGTCAACTGTTCACCTGCAAACGCAGCTGTAGCAAACCTACAGAGAAAGAGAGTCAATGCCTAGACTTTTAGAGTCATCGTCCATGTTTTTAGCTACCTCTCGGATATGACTCCTCCAACTGATTCTTGTCCATTTTGACAGATTTCTCGAACTAATATTCTCGAACCTTTCCAGAAGTCCACGTCCATTTTCCTTGTCATGTCCGTAGACAAAACACCACGAAGGGAACGACCCCAACAAGATGGAGTGTGTGCCAGGTAGTTGAGAGCATCGTCGGCTAGAGGCGGTTGTCGGAGGTGTTGTCACCCAATGAGGAATATCTAGCAGCGTCGCCAAGTAGCGACATACCATCCGAGAGTAAATTCTCGGTAACTAATTTTGGTGATAATTCTCATTTTAAAAATGAGAAGTCATTTTTTTCATTAAATTTAGACACGGGACATTACTTTTCAAATTTTGAACTTAAATTTTCTGCAAATGAGGAAAATTTTTTTCATTAACTTATTTTTCTTACCAAACACTTGAAAGAACAAAAAGTATTTCCAAATAAACAACTGAAAAAGCTAGGCTCATTTGACAATTACTTGGTGGGGGTGCACCTCTTTCATCCTGCAAAATCAAGAATTGCGCCTTCAGATAAAATGATCCAGGCAACAGAAGACCATTCATTCTCTTTATAGAACACGCTACAAACTACTAGTTCTACAGAGAGCTTGGGCACAATACACCTAGCGAACAAACACTGAGAGGCAGACCATATGGCAGATGCAAAATGGCATCAAAAGAGAAGCTTAAAACACCCTAGTCTCTAGTCATTTTTACACTTGATCATCAAACCTAATTTCTTAATCCCAATCTCCCCAAAGTTTCAGCTCAACCAAAAACAACTTTGCAGACCTTTAAAGCTTTCAGGCTGGAAGATGCAACCCTATTCTGATTTTTTTTACAACCATACACAACAATGTACCTACTGGGTTTGATTTTCCGCATCTTCTGAGATGTCAAACAAGAACTTTGGCAATGAAGTAATCCGGGGTAGATGGAGTAGCAGCTCCCCGTAGGAATCCTTCCTTGACATGGTGGGTGCCTGCTTGGAGTTAGAGAAATCTGGTCTTTCCCCCTCGGAGATCACTAGATTGCCTTGAGTGTTATCCTTAACCTGGCCATCTTTTCCCCCTTCGGTTTCTTCAAAGCCACTTTTCCCGGTGAACTGAACCCCTTGAACTGAGGCGTTGTCCTGCTGCAGGAGGCAGCAGAGAGAATTGACCCTTGACATTAGTGACTTCTCATCGGAACATATTGTCAACTGAGAGTCACCAAGGAGCTGTTGTGCAACGTCTTTCAGCAGTCTACAGGATTCTGATCCTTCCATAGTTAATGATGGGTTTTCAGAGCTCACTTGTCCTGAAATACAATTTCCAATATGGTTCACAAGATCTGTCATAGACAAAGAAGGGCAAAGCCCTTGCATAATTAATTGCTCCCAGTTTTTTGAGCCCTTCAAACTATCTGCTTCGCCACTTCCACTTCCTTCAATTGCTCGTGTGTCCATGACTAGTACAGAATAAGACAATTAGTGACAATGCAATCAAATCTAGCAGAAAATCAATGGATGTTCATCACATATTCATGGGATTGAACTATCTTAGTAGAAACTTAAGGAATATGAGTAAACTAAGAAACAACTAGACATGGACATGTTTCAACCTTTATGCCTTTCCTTGGGTTCCAAGCAATCAACTAGTGGAGGCGCCACTAGTAAACTAAGTAAAAGACTTTTGCTGGATCCTCCAACATAGTTCATGTTTAATATTGGATTTGGCATGCCAACCCACCAACATAGTATCTAATATTATTGTCTGTGCGTGCACATGCAACGATGTGTCCAATTTCATTCAAACACAACACTGATTTGCTATCAAGAAGTGCTCAGTGGTGCCTCCACCTTCATTACCCACTCTTTCTAAGTTCTGTCGGTCCCAATGTATCCACTTGATACATTATTTCATCTACACATTTTATGGGACAAGTGAGGCAAGAAATAGAATTTCACTGCACCCTTCCACGAGAGAAGATGTGTACATCTAAATGTCTTATGTTTAACTACCACCCACATCCCATTTTTGAAAATGTTTTCACTTTACTAGTTAAATGCACTTTTCGCGCAATGAATAAACAACCAGCCACAATATCTTTTAAATAAATAATCCAACCCCGCAAAAGTTTACTAATTGGCCTCAACAGTGCATTACAATCGTTCACTCCACAATTCCATCTTAGACGTTTTGTTTTGTCTGTCATATTTAGATTCCATTTCTCACACTTAATGAGCGATACTTCCTGCCATTCCTCCTAATCAATACTAGTCCACAATGCATTAGAATCATTGTCTTAAACTCGAATATGGGCCACATGGAGCAATTTTGAATCTAGAAAAGCTCGCTTAACTCCCCACTCCGCATACACACACCAAAAAAAAAAAAGAAAGAGCCTGGAGAAGTTTACTACTGTTGGAGCAGCACCCAGCCATATATGTCTGGCATCAGTCCTGGGATATTGCTTAGGCAAGTGTATTACCATTAGCAAGCAGAAAAAACTAAAGAAGCATAAAAGCTTGCTCGTTAGCAGCTTTCACAAACTGTATCAACTTATAATATCCATTTTTGAGAGGTGTACATATAGACTTCCTTGGATTTGTCATTTGTGTCAAATGACTGCTAATATTTGGCATCTCAAAGTTTCAGTTGCTCAAAGAAGTTGTCACAGCAGCATGCATGCCAGCTAAAGTCACATCCAGTTTCTCTAGAATCTTTGCCCCCCTCTCTCATAGGGAAAGAAGAAAACCGCCCATTTAGCATGAAAAAAATCTTAAAGGGAGGTGTTCGAAATTCAAAGAAACCCAAACACTAAGTTCCATAAACAGATAAGGTCTGAAGGAGAAGTATATAGTGGTATGACCACGGTAATATTTCTAATAAGAAACTTAATCTCTACCTGAGCTGGGGGAAAGAGCTTCATGTGGCAAATTCTCTGTTGCACTACCCTGCCTGATGTTGATTGAAGATGACTGAGACACGGCAGGTGAGCCAGCATCCTGAAAGGCAGAGATGTTGGGTCCTCGACTAGACTCCCTTTGATCATGGTTTTCAACACTGCCCAAGTCATTGAGAATTGAAGATCGTACTTCAAAATATGGAGAATCCAAACTTATTTCCGGTTGCCGGCTCAGGAAATTAAGACGCATATCACAATCAATTAATTTCTCAAAATGCTTGTTTAAAAGCCCATGTGGGACCTGCAAAAAATGCTGCCTGCAGAATGACAGGTTGGTAATCTCAATTTGAGAGCTCTACTGGCTTTAAAGCCCAAAACATAGCAGCGCAGCGTAATGAAAAACAATCAATGCATATTAATAAAGAGACTACTCCCACGTCCATATATGGAGATCATTTCTAGGATTCCCTATGACATAGAATGACAAATGTCATAAGACTAGTAGAAATCGGAAGCAAATAAAACAGGAGAAATCTTCCACTATCTGATTCTGTTCACATATTATAATACATTATTGGATATATAAATTTGTCCTAGAATTTGGAGGACCTGTGTCTGCAAGCAGACATGAACACCAAGGCATAGATTCAAATATGGGCCGCAACATCCACAGCAACCATTACAATAGAGTCGTGATGCTGTGGTGACCCCAATGTTTGGTGAAGATTCTCCGGCGACACCACAATGATTTAAAACTAAGCACCAACATATGCATAAACAGAAAATCTGACAAGGCAGGAGAGTAAAAAAGCTTCAAGATACAAACACGTTTTCATACTAAAGGGGCACAACTAAATAATTTTTAGATCATGATTCCACAACCCTAAATTCAAGACATGTTGGAGCTTGAATATCTGTTTAAATAAAAAGAATTCGTAGTGAACTGGATTAGGTAGTTGTTACTATTTTTTAGTTTGGGGGTCATGGTATGATTTACACATAATACTTCCTTTGTTCCATTTTGTTGTCCAACGTGCAACACCATGAAGCATTAGACAAGAAACACAACTGAACAACAGTTAAAACTGTCATCTAAAAGACAGCCAGTAGATTTTGAAAGGGTAAGACATATGTGGCCTTACACTTGTGTTACTAAGAGCAATTTCATGATCTACAAGACATGAAGTGCCCAAGCATGACTTTAAATAGTAAATTAAGGATGACACTTGTTAATGAACCCAATAGCAGCAGTTTTGCAGATGTTGTTAATAGAGAGCGACTAGCAGGAAGCAGCTCTGCAGACCTACCTATGTATGCTAGCCTGTCCATCTGTGAAATCTGCTGTAGCCTGCCATAAGGTGTGCTTCCTAGGCTGTGGATTGGTCTCCCTGAAAAATAGTGGTTGGCGAGCTAGCTGTATCAAAACAGAGTCACATTTATGTGTGAATAAACCAGTTATCAATTCTAAACCTCAATAATAAAGAAAATCTATAACAAAACAAAGACAAGGCAAATAAAGCAAAATCAAATTCATGCATAAGGGAATGACAAGCTACCGTGACAGTTAAAGTTCCAGGTCCATCTTCAGGAAGGTTTGCCTTCAACCCCATGATATCTGACCATTGTATTTCAATTTTACTTTTAAGAGCTCCATCAAGAATTTCCCATACGAGCTTATGCTTAGCAAAGTAACACTTTGCAACTAAGTCACCTTCATATCTTGAAGCATACTGATAGCAAATAAATGTTCAGTATTTTTCATGTAAAATGCTTATTTAATAACACCACAGTAGTATTAACCAAAAAGGAAAAAACATTTACCTCCCAACACCCAATCTTTAGAAATGAAGCCGGAAAGTTGGCGGCTTTCATCTTTTCAGCAGTGCCACTGGTACCCCTGGTGGTACTCTTCTCTTTTGAATTGAAACTATAGCTAGGTGCAGATCCAAGTTTAGAAGCATTTCCTTCAGAAAGCCTCATTTGAATCAACTCCAGAAGTGACGGACTTTTTCGCAGCCGTAATCCCAATGGACTAGGTTCATCAAGAGGATTGTACTCGGGAGGAGGGACTGGAAACATGTTATTTCCGGTACTCAACTGCAAATCAATTTGAGAATAATGTAAACAAAATGAAATCGAGACACCTGCTTAGAAAAAGGACTTTCAAAAGCAAACGAGAAATCACCAAAAAAAAACACCGACTATTACATAAAAGACAAATTTCCAGCCACTGGAAAAGATTTAAACTCTGTTTGGTCACAGGCACGGATCACATCACGTAATTGAACAGAGTTAGAGAGGGTATCGTTGCAGGAGAAGGAAGCCAATTCCAAATATTTCATCAATTCAAATTTCAGTTCCCAAAGAATGCAGCATGCTAAGGGTTTGACTTGTGAATATGCTCAATCGTCTTAGCTTCGGAGGATTCTAAGAACTACTTCCACAGTGATGTGGCGCAATACAAGCCATCCGTGCACATCATTTCGGATATCTTGAGACGCGATCTTTTGTACGCAGAATATTTCTCAGCTATACACAAGAAGCTCAAATTCCAAAATACCAAGAGCAACGAAAGCAAGGACAGAGATTGCGACGCAGCATCAAAATAGCCCATAAAAGCATCACAAACCTAATCAGTCATTATAAACCCATGCCTCAATCTAAATACTTACATAAACACAGCAAACTATTAAGCATTAAAAAATAGTGTCCAGAAAAGAAAATTAATTTCCAGAGAAACCCAAAAAATATCACTTGTTTTGCTGCAATTCCTCCACAACAATTTTTTTTTTCAAAAAAAAAAAAAAAAAACAACTCGGCAGCCTAAATAATTTCGCTTTTCACTTATTCTCAGCTATCGAACGAAAAACTCAATCGAATGGAGAACAGATCTTACATGATCAGGAAAGGATGATTGCTTCATCTTCTTGTTGAAAGGACCATGTTCTTCCTCCAATGAATCCTCAATCTCTAATTTCACCGGAATCTTACTGTCCCCCAACGGCATCGTTTCCGGCTGCCGGCGAAGACTCCCGCCGCCCGCGAAGTGAACCATGAATTTAGAGCTTTCCTGATGAAACAAGCACCGAGAAGCGAGAAATTATTCTGCAAATCCCAAGAAATCAAAGATCGGCAGAGTCAGAAATTGAGTATATGACAAATAATCTGTGAACCCTAGACTTCCATGTGATACATGCGTTTTCTGACATAGAAAGAGAGAGAATCGTGTAGTAGCGCAGCCGCCAAGAAAGAAGATGACCAGGAAATTATATATTTAGTTGTATTAAAATTATTAAAAATAAAAATAAATTTTATTTTATTTAATTTTAATTATTTTTTTTATTTTTATATTAAAAATAATAAGATTAAACGTGTAAATAAATCATTGCTTTTGAAAAACTTGGACGGCGGCGGTGGGCACGTGTAAAAATAGTAAAAGTAGTGAGGCGTGCGCACCGAATAAATCTAAAAATTCCGCATTGTAATTACTTAATTGGCCTTGCGTTGTAGATAGTCCTTGCTCTTCATCAGTGGGCTTTTTGGGTAAATGAAAATGTGAGGCCAAATGGATAAAACGTGGGGCCCAATATCGGATTGTGAAAAGGCCAATGTACGTGACAGATCAGCCATTAAAACAAAAACCCCAAATCCTATATGATTTTATATAATTATATTATTAAAAAATATATAAATATTAACGTGATTTCCACCAACTTGATATATAGTTAATAATATAGACCCAGAATTTAAATAAATTTGTTTTTTTTTGGATATTTAGATCCCATGTAAATAAAATATATTATCTATCCAATCAACTCATTTATATAAAAATAATATATATTTAGGTTGATGATAATATCAGATAAAAATATAATATATTTTAATAAAAATAATAAATTTATAAATATAAATAATATGACTAAAATAAACATGGTAATCTATAATACATTAAGATCATAAAAATTAATATTTATAAAATATATCATAAAATATAAAATTTAAAAACTATAGATATCGTAATTGTATAAAAAGAAGTTATCAGGGAGCATAATAAAAAAATACGTAAATGGCAATTAGGTGTATTTATGATCTATGCGAGATATATTTATTTTCAGTATAAGTCAAATTTTAATTTAATGCTCATTTAAGTATATTTAAAAGGTATTTTTATTTTTAATATGAATTATATTATTATTTAAAATTATACACGATTAATATAGGTGGACTTAATTTATATAATA
This sequence comes from Nepenthes alata, assembly GCA_028571085.2. Taxonomy (NCBI): domain Eukaryota; kingdom Viridiplantae; phylum Streptophyta; class Magnoliopsida; order Caryophyllales; family Nepenthaceae; genus Nepenthes; species Nepenthes alata. Next base: position 270 of record JAOVVI020002548.1, on the reverse strand, counting down.
TAATAAATTTTAGACTATATAGTAATCTATCGAAACCAAATTGAGTGGATGAAAATAAGGAGAAAGTTTAAATGAGATTTTAAATGAAGGAAAAGCTATCTTAGAAAAGTTAGATAAGTAATTTGTGATCTTCTCTTCTTAAATTCTTAATTTTTTAAGTTTATATTGAATAAGTAAAGAAATTGTAATGTAATTTGTGATGAATTAGTGTATTAGAATAAGAAAAATGTATTTAGAATTCTTAGCCATTTTGGCACGTCATGAGTGATT
>JAOVVI020002547.1:0-20870 GCA_028571085.2 Nepenthes alata | reverse complement strand
AGGTCTCTCCTCTTCAAGGAACTTATGGTTCCTAAAAGCAGTATTTTTAACTGCATATGTTGCTCTAAAAACTTTTTTTTTGTTTTTACATTTTAATAGACCATTGATGTAAATATCGGCTGATATGTATTAGTATCAGAACCCTTTAATACCACAACAATATTGTATTATATTTCTAAATTGATAATATATCGCGATATGTTGACTGATATTATTCAAAATATCGATTGATACGGACTTGTCAGCATACAATTGTTAGATATTCTTTCTCTTTTAATATATCTGATACCAATATGTCCGATGTTGATATGGTTGCGACCGATACTATATCAATATCAGTATTTTTGTCCGTGCAATGGAGTGAAAAGAAAAAAAGAAATGAAAAAAAGAGAAGAAAAGAACGAAACAAAACAACTAAAAATTGACATATAACCACAACGCCTCGGGATAGTTATGTCACCATATCAACATTTGAGAGCCTTATATGTATTTGAGGGTGGGTCTTCCCAAAATCAAAGGAGTACATCATCTTCAACTCCAATACTTGTAACTCTGCTACACACTCACACTCATGCAGCGCATGATTATACCACTCCTATCTCTTGTGATTGAGTTTTTCATAATCCATCACTATAGTCCCACCAGGATTGCCATTCGAGGAATCCAATCAAGGAGCTCGATTCAATGAGCGCTTATGAGAAGCTTTTATGGCGAGCTAGAATAAGAATCACACATGTTTTGTACGTCTCCGTTGAATGGTAATGCTAAGGCCTATGTTATTAGAAAAATCCAAAACACCATTAGCCACTGCAATTTCTAAGAGCCTCCTAGCCTGGCATTACAGAACTTCTCAAATACTCAAAACCAATTTCTATCTTGAAAAGCCTGCTGGAGAAAGTTTCCATAAGAACATGATATGACTGGTGAGAAGCAACTGTGGGAGATATCAGTTATTTGCTTCCTTGCCAATGTCCTCTGCCATTTTCAGAATATATTGGTTGGATTTACAGCATGATAACGTTCTTCTTCCAAGATCTGTCTATTCCTCTAACATGAGAGCTTTGATTCCACTGAGAGACCAGTTGCTGTCCAAAAGAGGGCTTATCACTGGAACATCAATTAGGTGTTTTGGAAATTAAGGCTTTTGTACCAAGGATTGCAACTCTCTTCTTTTGATTACAAGAGTGGAGAAGGCTAATTTTGGTTAAAAATATGTGAGCTTTATATCCAAAGATGAGATCTTAATAAAAAGATGTATGCTTTAAATCAAAATTATGAGCTTTAGATCGCAATAAGCTTAATATCAAGTTATCAACAATAAAAAATAACATACTTGTATGTAAGGTGAGGGAAAAAGAGAACGTCCAAACCAATTTATAGAGGTATGGGGGACAAACCGATTTATAGAGGTATAGGAGACAAACCTCCTCACTCATCCTCTAGCACATTACAGTCTATGCCGCTTTACTGCATGGATTTTGTGCTAAATTTACTATCTTTAGACAAGGGCCAAGCCTTACAGTATGAGAGAGAAATATTTCTATCCCTTCCCTTAGGGATAAACATTATTTATAATTGAAAAATATACCCTATCAAAGATTACTATCTACAAGCTCAAAATTATTTAAGGTAGAATGTCCATTAGCTCTGCCTTGTCTAGGAACATGACCAGCTATTAAAACAGACAATACAAACATGTAAACAACTACTTACGATTGCTTGCAGGAGGAATGGATAATGAGATGTGAGACAATTTCAGTGACATATGAAGCCTAACAAGTGGGAATAGATAGAGTTTTATGCAGCTTAGCATAAAACTCATTTCAAACTAAATGATCGAAGTGATTGTTAAGATGTTTGTTCCAAATAAAATATCAATATCTGAAGTAAATTATGAAATTCTCATTCAGTGTAGAGAAAACAAGTCAATTTCTCAACAAATATCATTGCTGTAAAACATTCACAAAAAGGCTATTATCAAACACATATTTCTATAGCTATTTGTTGCAATACACACACTAACATAATTATCAAGCTAAGTTACTGTAGTAAAAATTAAATCCCGAAGTATCAGAATTTTAAGCTAGAACCCCAAAGGATCTTACTATATTCAGCTACATACCGAAGGATTCTATCCTTTGAGCTAGTCATATGCACATAGACAGGTTCCAAAGACCATTTGCATCCCTCGTATACAACCCTAAGTCTTCATGTATGCCAAAGTGGGCTAAGAAAGCCACTAACTGCCGATATAGCTATTAGGTACATGTCTGAGAGTGTCCTCCAACAACTCAAAGCAATACGCCAAAGTCAGTTTGCTGAGTAGTACCTGATACTTCACTTGCATAAAAAAATAAATTTAAACATATTCACATATCTGAGAGTGTCCTCCCACGTGTCATAAATTTAAAATATTCATAAAAAATAATTAATCTGAAATTCCATAAATTAGCCGTAGCTGGATTTTCAACCATACAAAACTATATATTTCATAAAACTAGTTTTCACCAGCTACTCACACATCTGGACTATCCATGGGACCATCTGACTGGCTTTGGTACTCCCAAGAGTCATGTCAACTGTTAAATCCTCTTCCATAAATATAATGTCATAACATATGCATAAGATTTCTAATCTAATAATGAAACATCATGGATGAAATAATAGAATTAATTTTTCCTTTATGCGTAGCTCAATGAATGTTTCTGGATTGGGTACTTATATTATTTCTCTCATGGTCATCATTGGTTCCAAATAAAATTATTATTATCTATCTTGATTATCTAATTTTCGAAAGTGCTTAGCAATTATACATCTTTTTATGATAATTAAAATCACGTGCTTTGGGAAGAGCTAGTAGTTACATGCCTTTAGAAATATTGATCAAAATATGAAATTAATGAAAAAGCTGTAGAAATTCACTTGGCCAAAATAATAATTCTGATAACCCATATAAAAATTTACATCAACTCTTTGATACAACATTTCCTTTGAATTTACCTATTTCTTTTTTGCCTTTTATTCCTCTTCTCCACTCTCTCCCCTCTCATGATTCTGTTTTCTCTTCCTACAGCTTCTGTCATTGCTGTTCTCTTGCTTATCCTTCATTTTTCATAGCACTATCTCCCGTCCCTTTCTTATATTGTTGTTATGTGGCCTGACATTTCTATCTGTAGACACTTTTTTGTGGTTTTAGGTTTCACCATGATATAATATCAAAGCAAAGCCAAACAACTCTCTCTCTCTCTCTCAAAGAATATGATCTTTAATTAGGAACAAAAGTGGATTGGCCATTGTAGCACTAGAAAACTCTCTCACACAATAGTTTAGCGCACAAGAAGACCATTGGCACTTTCAAATTTCAATTGCTTAGAGCATGAGAGATCAAATTTTATATATAGAGGCTATTTATATGGGCATTTTTAGTGTTTAAAAACTTAGTAGTTGTGACTTGCAGATGAAGAAACAAGTCACAAGATTTTAGAAACTTCAAAAAATAGCAATCAGAGTTGAGTGTCTCCAGGGTGTTGCTGTGCACTGCAAGAGTAGTGTCACCCTTGATCATCTTTAAAAACCGTTTCTCTCTGCCAGACTGTTGTGGCCATGCACAATCTGGGTGGCATCACTCTTTGTATGGGTGACATAATGTTATGCATTAGGTGGTGTCACCCTAGAGCATCACACACACCTGGCACTTGCTTGTTCTAAAATCTCTTTCAAATTTAAAGTTATGTTTCCAACAGTAACAATATTTCGGAGCAAAGAACAAGGCATCATGTTGATAGCATGCATGTCGCCTTTTTTGTGTGAGCCATTATGTGCCACTTTGATCTTCGAAGGTGTCACCCTGTGCTTGGGGTAGTGCGTGCTGGAGACATTTTCTTCAAAACTAACTCTTTCAAAAACCAAAGTGCTTATTCAACATCCTCTATATGTCTATTAAATTTATGAAGGGTGTGGATGATTTGGTCAATAATTTTGTGATCTTCCTTTGTGGTTAAAACCACCTTTACGATGAAGTTATAAGGGAACATATACTGTACCAATTTAGATATTTGTTCTCCAAGTTCTTTGGGCATCAGCTTGACTTCATTATCATCATCTTAGATCTTTATGGAAACTTTTGGATCTACATAGAAGTTTTCTGAAGCCTTTGTACTTACTCCTTTTTCCATTATTTCACTTTCCTAAGCTTTTCATCATACCAAAATGTGTACTTGATCATCATCATTCATTAATTCTTAAACACATTTGAACAAGGACATTACTAGTAGATACATGGTTTATTATCAACAAGGTCATTCTCATTGATCTATGGGGTTAACATTAGCTTTGTGAGCAATTCATTTATTTTTATCCCTTTTCTGCCTTCCTTCTGTCTCGTCTTTTTAGAAGTAAATGAGGAACTGGGCCAGTTCTTTAGGCAGCTACTATTTATGTTTTCATTGTAGCGCTTAATATGATTGTTTCTTCAAGTGTGCAAGACTACAACAACAACAACAACAAAACAAATTGAAGTCCCAACTGCTTGTGTTGGGTCATGTTAAGAAATGTTTTATTTTAGACACGGTGTAAGCTTGGCTTTGGCATGCTGTATGCTGCAGATTAAAACTTTTGAAGCAATCTGGCAGCCAGTACAAATGCTAGGGATGTGTCAAGTGGGAGTGGCAGCATATTTGTGGGACCCACAATTCTGAGGAAATCATAATGATGGAGAGGAGCCAGCCTGTCTTACTTGGTTGAGAATTGTGTCTCAGTAATGATCAGATGCTTTGGCTAGAGGCTAGGAGAGGTTTTTCCAATAGAAGCTAATACAACGCTCTTGAGGAGACACTGGGGTGTGGAGGGTGGGGGCTTGGACAGAGTTTTCCTTTCAACCCCAAGTCAGGGCTGTGAGACACCATCACACGTTAAGTTTCTTGAATGTGGAGTATAGGAAAGATACTTGTGCATGGTTTTATTTTGCCTTCAATGTAAACGAACATTAATTTGGAGAACTAAATGCTGATTTTGCAGGAACACATAGAAGCTAGGATCTCATCTATTGAGTCATTGTTCTTTTTGGATTGGCTATTGTTTTGTTCATATAATCCACTGTGAAAGGATATTTATGACTGTCCTATATATGGAAAAATTATTCTTTTTTTATTCATTGTCCTTGGCCTGGGAGTTATGACATTTTCTTCTTCTCATGTTTGCTTCGGTTGACTGCTTAGAATATTGTTGTTCAATAGAGCAGGAATAAAGATACTTGAGAAAGAGAGTCAGGAATATGTTTGCTTTGACTCATGTCTCTGGAAAGCTGGAATACAAGATCTCCAAGGACAAAAAGAATGTCTAAAACAATAAAAATCATATTATTGTATATTGGTTTGTGTGCATGCATTTCGTAAACACATCAACAAAATTACAACTCGTCCCACTGCAAATAAAAATTGTTGATCCTTTACCCCAAAATATTGGCTCAGATATCATGGCTACCAACATCTAAGAGGGGTTTGAGTTGAGCGGCAACTTCACTACAAATGAAAATTAAACCAATTGCAGTGAATATTTACACCAGTAGCAAAGATTATGCTAATCAAATATAGAGAACTGAGAGAGTAGAGATGATGGCATCAGGATTTGTTTTGTTTCAGCAAATGCGGCCTACCTCTAGTATTTCAACCAATTCACTGCACACGAGTACAACCAAGGTTTTTTTCTCAATACCACCAAACTTAAGGGCTGAGATTGTCTCAGTCAGTTTCCTAGGTTCATCAATTCAACTCTTAGAGTATTGTTCTTGAGGACACTCGTAAACTTAAGAGTGGTAACAATTTTTTCTTGGTTCACTAGGATAATAACACCAAGTCCCCCACATTAAAATTACTCGTTAATGGTTGATCAAGTTTGATAGATTCACTCTTTGAAACAAGACTAGCAAAGGGGAATAAGGCCACAAATTTGATGTCTAATAGTTCTGCTATTGTTATGAAAAGCGCCTACTTTTTGATTGCTTAAAGTGAAAGAAAGACAATATAGTTTAATTTATTTTGGAAGGTTAGAATGTTGTATTTTGGTGCTTCTTCTGCACCTATTAATATAATCTTAACTTTTTTCTATGACAACAATAACAAAGCCTTATGTTCTACGAAGTAGTGTCAGTTATATAAATCCGTTTCTGCAATGCCACTCGATTTAGTGCAGTACCCTTCTAGAATACAAGTAATTTTAAATTATTTTTTTATCATGTCATTCTGAGTTTTCTTAGGTATGCATATTTCTTTCTTTCTTCCAATCATGGCTGACTCCCATTTCCGTATAGTTGCGTCATTTGACTTATATTTTAAGTGCTCGAATCACCTTAAACGTATTTAAAATTTTAACTTTTTCTGATCCAATAAAAGAAAATTGATGCTTCCCTTCCATAAATTGCTTTGTGAACTTCGCCAATAAATCATTCATTTTGGGAAGACACATTCAACAATTTCAGACTTGGCCTGCTTGGTTTCACAGCATTATTTGCTTCTTTGAGCACCTTCCTCATACCTGGAGCTGGCTTATAGACTGCTTGCAAGCTAACTAGCTTTTTTTCTTTTCCTGAAATATTTGAACTTGTATGTCATTTTAATAAAAAGTTTTGATTTATAAATAACTTTTTTCCCTGATTTTGGGTGCTTCTCACTATAGGATTAGGGCTTATAAAGAATAACAAGGATCTAATGTATAAATTCTAGGCAAAAGATTCTACATTCTGCTTGTGTCCAACTTAGTTGCTTCTTGATATAATTTTGAAGTAATTTTTATCACACTCTCAATAGCACTTGGTAAATCATGCTTAGATCATCAATTCATAATTATCATCAAAACTAAGATGTTAAGTCCTTGGGGATCTGTGCAAACTGCAAAGGAAAAAAGGAATTAGAAAGACTAATACTATGGGGGCCAAAGAAGGAAATGGTTCCACATTTACAGTGGAGTGGTCATTTATTTGATAAATATATGGACATGAGTTATTGTATTTGCATGAGCGTCCAAACAAATGAAAAAAGAGGTCTTCACATAACCATCTAATTGTTGAACCCCGTTTTTCTCTATCTTGCAAATATGGTTCAAGCAATCTGCTATAATAGAATGATTTTTTGTAAATGTTCCCAAACTGTATTTGCTATATTTGTGTTGCATGGAATATGATGTCATTTCTTTTCTGTCTCAACTGATATTTTAGTATCATCTTCCAGGCAAAAGAGGCTGGCAGCACACGGTTTTGCATGGGTGCTGCATGGAGAGACACAGTGGGAAGGAAGACCAACTTCAATCAAATTCTTGAATATGTGAAAGAAATTAGGTGATGGCTCTTACCTGATGGAAAAAAATATGCTTGGTTCTACAGAAGAGTTTTCCTGCTTTATTGAGGGCTTTATTTTCTTCAGTGGTTAATAAATTATGTCAACCAGCACAATGTTGTCACCTATTAGATTAAAATAATGTTAGGAGAGTGAACTGTTGATGTTTTAATGAATGTCCTTGCAGCTACTGTTTGATTATTAAGGATGCCTCCAAGCTTTAGTTTGATTATTAAAGATGTCTCTGTAATGTAAAGCTTCCGATCCTCAATCCTTTCCTCTTCAATTAATGCTGCAGTTTAGTGCCACCACATGCATGATTAAATGTTAGGAAGAATTGAATTTCATAAGTAGGAAAATTGTCTGACTGCTGAAGAATAATTCTGACAGCTTTATACATCCCTTAAATTATGGAGACATAAAACGCTGTTTCATTTATATGGTGCATCAATGGTAGTAATTAGTAAAAAGAAACAAAAAAGATTACATCAACTGCCCTTCAACAAGTCATAACTAAAACTTTCTATGATAAGAACCTTAATTTTTGATTTATTAAATCTCTATCCTTCTATTTCTGGATACTGTTCTTCTAACTTATTTTCTTCAGATTTTACGTCTTTTTGCAGATCAGCATCATGAGCTTGTAAAGTTCATTACTGAGCTTGTTAGTTGTGTAGAATTGACAAAATACAAATTATTTGTGGCAATATCAACCTAAGGCTCTTTCTAACGACTTCATTGATGGCACCTGTAGGTGCAATTATTTATTACAGAATCACATGCATCAGACAAATGGTGAAATCATGCAAAATGACATTCTGTAAATAGTTTCTTAACAATTGACCATAAGGCACTCAGTTGGAAGTCTCTTACCCTAAATTGCCAGCATATCTTTGTTACTTCTCAGATACTTTATTTACTTTTCCATCAAATATATCATTTCCCTCTTGGTTACAGCTAAGCTTAGTATGCTTTAGTGTTACACAAGTAACAGAGCAGAAATACACCTTTTTAAGAATTATAGATCACTAAGGATGAGTAAGGAACCTCATTGATTCAAGCAGATCTATTACATGATGCTCCAGGAGAAAGGAATGGGAGCATAAATGCAGAGGAGTTTGTACAGATTAAAATCCACCTATAAACCTTGCCTTAGATAAAAAGTTGGTAAGCGATTTATGATGATTAGAAGTCCACTAAACACAAAATGTGTGGCTGTGTTTGGCCTAGCTATTAGGTCTTCTCTACTTCTCAGTGCATAAGCTAGGCCAAATTTTTTTTTAATTCAAAAGCTCAAATCTGCTTTTCAAGAACCTCATACTACTTTTGGAACAAGCTCCGAATTGGAGCTTCTCAAAAATGAAGTTCGTAAACAGATGAAACATCTCCCCATTGTTTAGAATTTCTTGAAATGATCCTACAATATACTGATCATTGGCTCCGAATGACTTATCTGCAATAGATGTCTCTCTCTTCACCAACACCCAAAATTGAATCAGTTTTCGTTCTTTCTTCACTGGCACCAGAAAATTGCATCAATTCGGTGCATGAGGAAACTTTCAAACTCAACACTCAACAAATCCAAAGAGGTTGGAAGTTGCTTTTCTGTAACTTGATTTCTCACCATTACCCAATCTTTGGTAGATGAGCATATTCGGCATTGTAGGTGTAACTGGTTGCACAAGTGGCCAGTATTAGTGACCACAGTGGGCAGTGCATTTGGTGATTGTTTCAAATTGCGAAGATTTGAGAGGACGATGGATGAGATAGAAGGGGAAGATGTAGCAGCGAAAAATTGGTAGACTGTTGATGGTGTTTGTGAGCTTGCTTTTGTGAGTTGATGGTGAGATGCATGATGAGGATTGTTGAGTATAGGTTCTGTGACAGTGATGAAGGGATGAGAAAGAAGAGGATGGATTGAGCTGCTGCCTAGAGAGAGGAGGGGGAGAGAGAGAGATATGGGCATTTCAACCACAAGAAAAGCTGCTGAAATCCAACATTTTTTGCTATATTTATAAATCACAATTAGATTTAACTATCATGTAACTCTGTCTATATTGAGAATGAGATTTTTGTCTATTCTTTCATGTACATTCTGGTGAGAACCTTGGATTTCGTTAATTTCCAAATTGATATAGAAACAAGTAGGGACAAGGTTGTCAACGTAATTTAGCCCAAATGCACCTTTGGTAATATCAACACAAACTTAGATTTGACTGGACTTTATAGAGCATTTCCAGAATTGGTTAACCAAACACTCATAGCCTGTCAATAAAGTTCTTCTACAAAGATTATTTTTAAGCAACACTTCTACGAAAGTTCAAGCCAGGTCAAATAGGCTTAGGCCTCTGCCAAGAAAATTGTGAAAAATTCAGCTGATCCTTAGGTGCGAACAAATTATAGTATGTTCCTACTAAAACATATTCAACGACAAGGATAGTTGTTCTTATAAAAATGTTCTAAAGGACATGTTTATCAAATGACTGGGCTGCTCTACATTCACAGACACCACAGTGATCCTGAAGCAATCTTCTAGTTTGAGGATGGAATCTGGCAGCTATTTGCTGGCTCTAAGTAATGAGTGTAGCTATATGGTTGTTCGTGCTTGCTATCCACTCTCCACCTCGAACAAACTCTCTCAAATTTACACTGTTGAAATAATCTGCATTATTGTAGCTGTAACAGTCAGGTTGTTGGTCTACTTCAAAAGATTAAAAGCGGATATCTTCCTGTCTTTTCAGTATGAATTTACTTTGAAGTGTTCAGAGAGAGAACTCAACTGGTAAAGAATCTGTTCATGAGTTTAATTGTAAGGAATGAAGTTTTATGTAGAGAGCAATTCCACAAGGAAATGCACATGAATAAGTATGAGTAAAGTATAATTTTTAGTGTTTATCACACTCTCCTACCTATTCATTGCTAATCCCTTAGCAATGTTAAAAGATAAGAAAATACTAAAACCTAATGAGAAATCCATTTTCATAGGGCGCACGATTGCATTTGGCCTATGCAGCAAGCCTTCAAATCCCTAGGTGCCCTAGTGGACGAGTGTAGTCTTGTGAGGGGTTTTCAATGATGATATCCACAAACATTTCAGGTTTCTTATAAAACATTATGTGAATGCCACAATCTCAACTATTAATCTAATGTGTTATTTTGAATTTGATAATGAGTTGGATAGAAAAATTTATTAAATATTGCACATCAAGTAACTGCAACCTGGCAATTGCAGTTCTTTTTCACACATTAGTGCAAACAAAGCTGACCTTTTTGACTTTTTTGTTAAATATTGTCCATACTCTTAAGTAATGTATATTCTCGAATATTTTTTGTTTACATACTTTCTGAATTTTTTGAATTACCTCATAATTCTGTGATGACAGTGTAGGATTACATCGGGGTAATTTATATCACACCTATTAGTGCATGTGTTCATCGAGAGAACCAAATTCCTTGTTGTGTTTGTGAGCTCCTGGTTACACAAAATATTTGGGCCAATTGTTCATTTGATATGCTATTTACTTCTGTAATGCTGGATGGCAAGGAAATGCAAATGATTGTGAAAATACTTGATAATTTTATTTGCTCTGTGGAACCCAACTTTCCTCACCTTATAGAAGCTACTATCCTATTGAAACTTGATGCGAATAGAATTTGAAACTTTGTATAAATATCATTATTTTCCCAGGTGTTCATTAAATTCTAAATTAAATTGGTGCTGCCATATCGCAGTTTCTAGAGTACATACATTTACGTACTTACCAATCAAAAACTGAAAAAGAAAAATGATGGCGGCTGGTATAATGATGCGATGAGGAAAGTGAGGTTCTCTAAGGACAATTTGGTGGGCCATTGACCAACTCAATCGGCATTTGCTTAATGAAGTTATGGGACCACATGACCGCAAGAGGATTTGTATTATGTCTTGAGTTCAATTGATTGCTTTTAACATCGATATTTTCTCCCATTCTATATTTTCAATAGAACTTGTCTTCTTAAACCTGAATCTCTGCTAAATTCTATTTTCATATAGGGATATGGGCATGGAAGTATGCTGCACCTTGGGCATGCTGGAGAAGCAGCAGGCTTTAGAACTCAAGAAGGCAGGCCTAACAGCTTACAACCATAATCTTGATACCTCAAGAGAGTATTACCCGAGTATCATAACTACAAGATCTTATGATGAGCGCCTGCAGACCCTACAGTTTGTACGTGAAGCAGGAATCAATGTTTGTTCGGGTAAGTTAATTTGTTTGTCACATAAAGAGATGATGCAAAGTGATAAAAAGAAAGAAAAATGTGAAAAGAAATACTAAATAATGCACAAGAAGTTCATGATTTAATAGATGTGAGAGAGGACAGGCATGAAGAAGAATAAAGAAAATCCATTCAACTCATGCATTTGATACAAATTGATCCTTGATACTAAAACATGAGTATTACTATGAATGTTGTATCCAACAAAACAAAGTCTCTTTTTTCCTAACCATTCACATCTTTTAATCACTCGTAAATAAATTCTGTAACTCACATCTCTTCAGTCCTAAGTTATTACATTGAAATGTAAAGGTGGGACTTTTCACATAATTAAAAGGACGACATCCATATTGACTACCAAGCTAAACTAAAAGTTCCCATTAATTGTGACCAACTATGTGGATTCTGGCTTATCTTTGTTGTTGGTCGTTTACTTTACTAACATCAAATGTGTAAGATTGATGGTCTTTTACAAAATCTTCTTCTTTCTTTCCAATTCTTTATGAGCCTCACCAAAACCCTTGACATCTCGTTGTGCTATAGGTTTGTCTTTGCCTCACATGATAGCTCAAATGCTTCCTCAGATTTTGTCTTCTCATTAGTAAAACTCACAATTTTTCTTATAATATCATTATAAATCGTCTCTCCCCTTTTAACATGATACCAATATTTTTTGATATTGTGATATATTTTCGTATTGATCTATAAGTTGGAAGTTATTTTTCATAATACGGGTGAGATTATAAGCACAAAAAGGTGCACCAAGCCTCCAATTGGTAGGCTTTGTATGGATCAAATGTAAACAGCCGTATTCTTCGACCGGGGGTTATGCCACTTAGGCGATGCTTCTTAGGCAACTGGGCTTAAGGCCGAGGGATATCATGGTGAGTGACATAGGGTTTGACATGTAGAGAGAAAAAAATCATGTTGGCTCCTATACCTTGAGAGGGGATTCTTTTATAAGTTGTCAAGAATTCAGGACTACACCTATACCTTCAAGAGTACAAAGAATATGAGAAGGTTTATGAATATGGATGTCATTTTGTCATCTAGAAATTTCAAGAGATGGAAAATTCAATAGGGAAAAATAATTGGTCATCTACCATCAGGTGTGCAACATCTCAATCTGCCTATTGCGAGAATCTCCAACATTCGGTATAGTAACCAATCATAGAAAATCCACAAATCAATCATTTGCCTATAGTGGAAATTGAAAGGGATCCTATTTTGTCTTGGCTGATGCAGGAGATAAAGGAAGTTGAGTTTTTCCATTCTCCATTGAAAGGCTAAAACTAAGTTTATCTTATTCTATGTAGTATATTTTGAACTATTTTTGTAAGTTACAGCATAGTTTGCATTTGAGCAGCAAGTAATTAAATATTTGTTCAAAACAAAATGCTACTCCAGATGATTGACAAAAAGCATTGAGTGTTCTCATAACTGTGCAAGCTTCTTCGACCATTGCTTTTGAGAGATTATGATTTTAAATTCAAAGATCACTTATGGATAACATGGAATAATTCTGACCATAGATAAACCCAAGACATAGTTCCAGCGATTGTGGCAGGCAGTGTGCACTATCATGGCATACTTTGGTACCAATGCACATCAGGCATCTGCATGGAGCATCATGCTAGCTCAAGATATCTATAATTATTTTGATTAACAAATATATTTATATAAAAATAATGATGAAAAATATTAATGCTTGATTAAATACATTTTAATTGGCCTTAATTGTTTTTAGGTCTACATCTTCCTTTTTTTTCCTCTAAACATAGTTAATTCATATTTCCTTATACATGTTACATTTGGCCTACATTTTGAATATCCAACAAAGTAAGACCGTCTACCATGGATAGAAATATCGGTATTGGTTAGTATATGTAGTGATTTTATAGACATCTTGCAAAATTTTTTTGGAAATCGGAACCTAAAGCAATTATCCCAACCCCCCTCTTATTGTTCCTAATAAGCCTGGTAGACGAGGCCCACGGCTAAAGTTGTTTATGTTTGTTTATGTTATTATCTTCTAATTTATAGTTGGATTTCATATTGAAGTGTAACCTTGTAGAGAAAATGATGTGGACTTTGTTTTCTCGCTCAATCTTCAAAATTCAGTATATTTGGATTGTAGAATGTTAATAATTTTTCTTTGTGATAAAAATTTGGACTTAAAGCTAGTAGTCACAAGTGATTCAAATAATCTTGATATTTTCACTGTTATTTAGATCATAAAATAGAGGATGCAATTCTGCCATGTCAACAGTGCTTTGGCAACCCACTAGATAGGTACAAGCCCTTCCTCAAATTTTCTTCTCAAGTAGCATAAGCTGAGATGCACTTTTGCAACGATGCTAGATCAACATTATCATGATCTACTATATCCTGTGCTTCTTACGTAAGTGATTTACTGAATTTGGTGTTTGCCCTTGGTAACACAAACACAATAACCCATGATTGGAATGCCGCGTTGTGTCTGTATTACTCAGACTTATAAATGAAGAAGGTCACATTCATGGTTAGCCAAAGCCCAACAACCCAAATTCTTTTTCCAGTTCTCATGGATGAACTCCGCTATCTTAGAAAGCTTTTTCACAAATGGATTTATGTATTTTTTGGAGGATCATGGTTTTTGTTAGCAATTGGGACCTCTTCATCTCTGATATCCATTAACGGGGAGGTAGGAGATCTTGGGATTGCATTTCTCATACAAATGCAGCTTATACGTTTGCCTTATTCTAGGCTCAGAAGGGGTTTGAAGGGTGGATTTGGTGACCTAAATAAACTAGGATTTGAAGAAAGCTTACAAAATTTAAAAGTTAAGAAGGATTTTCTATATTAAATATTATTTTGTAACTTTGTTTGCTTGGTTGGATGATTGTTGTTTCTCGTGCCTTCATTATGTTTGGTGGATGGCGGTTGACAAGGGGACTCGAGTTCATTTCGGTTGCACTGATTGTATTAATGTCTATCGGCTTTTGATTTTCAGAAGTTTTTTTTTTTTTTCTTTTCGATAATATTTGATACCAAAATGTATTTTCTCATTTGCCCAATACTGATCTAATCACGACTGATATCGATACTGATATTTTCATCCATGCCTTTTCACTATCCATTATATATATATTGGTAGCTTGGTACTTTGTTGGCCAATACTTGGCTCCATAAAGCATGCGGTTTGATAGCAACTGTATAGGACTTCCCTTAAAAATTGAGTGGTATTCTAAACATGCAAGATCCTTGATGCACTTCTGTCCATCTATTTCTCTTTGATCTTGAGAGTAATATCTTTATCCATCACCTTATCTTTCTAAACCATTGACCATAGTTGTGTAAAATAGTATTTATTTGGTAGACTTTTGGTCCCTATTTTCTCCTCCCTATTATCTACCTCTCTGTTGTTACTAAACTTGCATTTGTGTATTTGGACTTTGTTTTACTATTTATTAACTTATGACATTCAAATTCTCCCTTCAAAATTGAAACCAAGTTAACGTAGCATGCACATTATCCCAAATTCTCCTAGTAAATAATTCATTAGTAGCAAAAGCAAATAAATAAGGGCTTAAACTTGACCTTAGTGTAAACCAATAATAATTGGGAAAAAACCAGTCCACCCTTTTGTGCCCTCATACTAATTATTGCTAATACGAACGTCAATAATGTAGTGGTAGTGGGATTTTTTCTCTTCTCCAAATTTCTCTGTATGTCTTCTCTTAGAACTTATCCTATGCTGTCTCCAAATCAAGAAGCACCATATTAAGTTCCTTTTGTCTTGCCTTCAATCACCACATCAATTTCTTTAATAAGTAGATAGCTTATATAGTAGACCTGCTAGTGTGAGTCCAAATTTGTCTTTTGATACATTTGTTTCTTGTTTTAGCCTCATTTGATAATCCTTTCCATAACTTCATTGCATGACTTATCAAATTGATAACTGGGTTGTTGGCATTTCTTTTTATATCTCCTTTGTTCTTGTAAAAAAATGGGTGTCCATGTTCTCTTTTTCCACTAATTCACTATCTTCTTGCTGCTTAATGCTAGTTGACTAAGATTAAGTTTACTATCAACTTTCACCACTTTTGGTAATAGTTAGGAGGAATAGTTGCCTTTAGGCTAGATCTGAACTGCTGCAATGTTTACCTCCATCTCTTTGGATGCGGTTGATCTGTTCAACATCGTCATTTTACTGCTGTGTTCTGGATTTCAGTTCTTAATTGCAGAACAAACAAAAATATCCCTCTTGAATCTCTCATGCATTCTTTCAAATCTTTTTTACTTTATACATAGGCCATTGACTCAGCATTTGGCATTCAATATTAAAGAAAGGGCGACCATTTTGTTGTTATGTATCTATCTAACTCGGGTCCTTTGGGTTATCTTTATGTGTTAGAAGTCATTCCAACATTTCATCTTCACACAAGCACATAACTAGTCTACAGTTTCCTATTTACAATTTTGTTGAGTTTAAGTGTTTTGCAACAACCTGTCATGGGATTTTTCACATTTATTGAAATTCCAGTATTCTCATCATTTATATTCCAATTCTCATCTACACATCTGAGGACCCTTGTTAACAAAATCTGATGTATATACACAGTATACATATTGATCCGATAATTTACTTATAGAAATATTTCTAGAGATAAGACACACACACATGCGATTTATAGTCCTATTTACTTTAATATGCCCATGTTAGAAGTAAAATCCTCAACCAAAAGCAAAGGCGAGCTGGTCAATTTAAGTCAATTGTTGGGCTTTCAGGATGTAGTGATGTTTGAAGAGAGAGGAAGGAAAAGTGACCATTGTTCATGTCTGATGCTTAAGGTGGAAAACTGGATTGCAATGCGGAGAGTGAAATTGTTACTGGGTTCAAGAAATTGTCTTTGGTGGTTCTGTGGTTAGGCTGAAGTCCATTTTCCATTTTAGAAGTGATATTGTGTAGATGTTTAACTTCTAAATCAATCTTTCCTGGGGTTTGAGCTCAATTTTCATCCCTGGAAACTAATGGTGCAGCTTTGGTCATGTTTTTTATTGTTTAAAATCTTTCTTGGCTTGGTTATCTGTGAAATTGAATGGATTATCTTGGCTGGCTGTAGATTTGTTGAAATAATTGAAGGTTTGGGTGTTTCCCTGGTTGTTGTGTGGGTGTGTCTTTGAGGCTTGTACTCCTGCTGTCCAGATTTCCCATAGTTGTGCCTGTAAGGCATCTGTAAACGTGTTAGAGCTTCCTCATGCTTCTGCGAAAGAAGGAGATGATGGTCCAGGGGGCACGTGCAAGGTAGGTTGCCTGGTTATTAAGGGCTGTTTAGCTAATATCATTTAAGTTGGGCCAATTCTTTGACAAGTTTTGACCCTTCACTGCACCTAGGTTAAGCCCAAGCCTACTAAGGTTGAGCACCCTGACAAGTTGGGATGCATCATTGGCAAGGCCATTTTTTGTTAACTCTATTTGTGTGGAACAATTTTGCTATCGTGGATTGGGCAACTATGATTTTTTAAATCCTGCAAAGATTATTTTTGCAGAGAACAAATGTTTTCCAGTGATTACTTTCACAGGTCTTCTGTCCCCGCTTACCTAAAAAGGGTCTTCTGACCTTTCACCCGAGAAGCGTGCTAATTCCAACTTTGAAAATCTCTCAATTTTCCTAGAAAGGATTTCTAGCATAAATCTTCTATGGCAGATGAGGTATGTGCTCATTCCTCATTCCTTGGAGAATTCAGGGTGCATCTAATTGGTGTTTGGAATGATGGCAACCAACTTTTTGAGAATGTTGAAGGTAAGTTGATTGCTGCAGTTGTAATGGCATATCGTTTGATTGAAAGTCTTCAATCTGACTATGAGAATTTAAGTATAATCCATGGGAGGTTGTGAATTATTTGGTTATGGGGATTGTCTTCTGCAGTAATAGTTGCAATTAGAGGAGGCTTTTGGTTTGTTGCGACATCATTACTTTTTAGAGGGCTACTTCAAGAGTGAGAATGGATTTATCTCTAATCTAAAATGTTAAAGGCTGTACTGTAGTAGATGGACAATAAAAGGATCCACTTGAGATCGAGGAAAGATTTGGGGGAATGTGCTGAAGGAATGGTGGAATTTAGCGAAGTTTTGGGTTTGTCCTTCTTAGGAAATGAATACGACGAGTCTTTGGTGACTTTAGAAGATATAGAGGTTAAAAGATTGGAAGAATGTACAGTTTTGAAAACAAAGGTTTGAGATAGGGAAGGAAGGATAGGGAACTAAAAGCTTGACTGGAATGTGAATTGTAATAGGTAGCTTTGCTTCCTCATTTCCCCTCTTTAATCACTTGTTCTCTATCAGTTATGGTTGGGGATTATTGTAATGAGGGTTGCTAGTGGCTTTTTGTCTTTTATCAAAGAACCCCCTTGCTGCATTCAAGGTTATATTTCTTTCTAAATAGGGTGGTATGGTGCATGAGGTCTTCATCATGAGGTCCTAGGCCTTGTTTCTACATTTCAATCAAGCTGTTTCTATTGTTAGAACCTGTGAACTTTTGGTTATAATGGAATAACCTTACAATTGAGCCCATGTTTCTGTGGTTATAAAGGCCCATGTTAACAACAATGTAACCAGGGCCTAGGGCTTGTTTGATTAGGAAAAGTAGTTTCTGTTTTCCCGTTTTCTTTTCTTTCTCTAGTTTTTCTTTTGCATAGCTTTCCAAGTACAATTGTTGATGACTTGAAACTATTATTCAGTTTGTAGATCTTGACAATAAGTTTAAATAACTCTCTTTTGTACATGTATCTGGTTAAGAAAATAAAAAAAATCTCAACAAGGTTTTTTTTTATTAATTTTTTTCTTAAGACTATTATTTCTTAATTTTAGGACTATTCATTTGATTGATACTGCATTGATCTGTCAATGAATCATTGCTTGATGATATCTGTTTTTAAGGCATCAGTCGAGTGATTTATGGTTGGCTAGTGTTCAGCAGTTCTAGTGTGGCAACGGATCACGGTCACACACATCTTTAACAATGATTATTCATTGAATAATTTACAACGTAACAAGCTCATCATCTAATTAATCATGCACAAGCAATAAATTTTGTGACTTTGGCTTAACATTATGTTTGATTCATTGTGACTAAGAGATCACAAGTTCAAACCACAGAATGCCCTTGCAATGCAGGTAAGGTTGCATAGTGCATTTAAGTGACCCTCCCGAGAGTGCAATGCGGGTAGCCTTGTGCATTGGGCCACTCTTACCAACAATAAATTTTATTGAGTTATAGAAAAAGTAGCTGTCATTATTTAATTGTTATTGAAGGGCATTTTTTGCTTCTCATGTCAACCAATGCCCTTCTCTCCATAATGAAAAATGGTGTCCTTTTTGGATAAGTAACACTGCCATGTATGAGGATAAAAAAACCCATGTGAAATTCTTGTTAATTTGTATGTCAATATGCTGAAAATATATAAACAATTTTGACTCTTTTACGCAAAAAATGATTAAGAAAGTTCATATTTCATTCATTATTGGCTTGAGATAGGCTATTCAGTTTTAGTTTTTTTCTTGGGTTAGGGAGAATCCTAAAATGTCATCGTTGCTGATTATGGTAGTTTTGGTTTTCAGTTGGTGTAGTTTTTCAGACTAATTAAACTTGGTTACACCGAAGAATCTGTTCCAGAGTTAATAGGATTGTAAATCCTGCGATGCATTGCAGGGTGGCACTTGGCTGTGCACCTTGATCAGAAGCATGGTATTGATTGTAAACTTGAGAAATCTGAAAATTTTTCAGAATCATCTTTGTACTTGCATATGACTTCAGTTGAATCTAATTATCTTTCCATCAAGACCGACTTGGAAGGTTTAGGGATTGTTCAGTTGTGGACCTAGGATAAAAATCTGCTGATATATCAATATTAGTATACATATTGATGGGTCCGGTAATTCACAGACTAGCCTAGAGCCTAGGATTCAGAGTATACCACGGTTGGCTCAAGCAGGTTGATCTAGAACCATTTAGCAAACAGGGGCAATTAGGGTTACGCAATGTGCCGCCCTAGCGGTTGTCCCTTCAACTCAGCAGCCAATAGCCTTCACAACTCAACGCCTACAAGTAGGCTGTATTTACCATACTGCCACCCTATGATTGTGCTGACAGCTTAGCTAATACTCCCCCATGATCGCTCAAACAGGGGAGTGAATATTCTCAGGCGGCAGTGGTTACCATAACCGCACCCCATGATCACCGAAACAGCTCAACAAATCCACGTGGACAACTATCACCAGCCATGAGGCCCAATGATGGCTAAACCGGCACTCTACATATATATCCCTTCTTCCACAGAGACGGGGGGTTTCTTCGAACGGGGAGACCGGAGATCAGCAGCTTAATCATTGGCTTAAATACTCTCAACCCCCAGAGCAGCAATTGGATTCTTTACCTAGTAGTCGGACGACCACTAGCTACTCTCCTACAAGTGTAATTACAAGCCGCTCCTCATCTAGCGTGCCTCCCTCTTTAAGCCACTCCCAGTAAAGCACACCTCTCTCTTTAGGCTGTTCTTCAGTCGAGCGCACTTCTCTCACTAGCTACTCAGTTGGGCGCATCCTTCTCTAGGCCGCTCCCCATCAAGCGCACTTCTCTTTCTAAGGCGCTCCCAGTCGAGCGCACCTCTCTTTCTAAGCTGCTCCTAGTCAAGTGCATTTTCTCTAAGTCACTCACCCGCTGAGCACATCATCGGAGGATTGCCCTCCAGTGAACACTCAATCCTCCTTTACATATATCTATATATTATCTTTTCATTCTCTTATTTTTCTATTCAGTTAAGAAAGATTTTTAACTTGTATGCAAACTAGGAATTTCTGAGGTCATAGTCATCGATGACGGAACCCAATTCTCCAGCAAGTGCTTCACCGAGTACTGCACAGGTTTGGGAAAGAGGTCGTTCACACTTCCGTTGTTTACTCTCAGGCCAACGGGTAAATGAAAGTTACGGACCGAATGCTACTGCATGAGTTGAAGACAAAGTTTGAGGACACAGAGGGCTCCTGGGTGGATGAACCCCCTTCCGTGTTGCGGTCCAGCCAAACAGTGCTGAGAGAACCTACACGTGAAGCGCTGTTCAGAATGATCATAAACAAAGTACAGCGATTAAAAGTCTAGTCAATCTTATCAAGCATGTAAATGAACAAGTAAAGAAATTGACTAAGAAAGTTAACACAGGGAAACAAATATGGATCTAAAAGAGCAAATTTGGAAACTCAAAAAGAAATTTCACTTGTCCTGTTGCCCATATTGCGTTAAAAGC
>JAOVVI020002545.1:0-20871 GCA_028571085.2 Nepenthes alata | reverse complement strand
CAGCAGGCCCCTCAATCCTCAGAGATTTTGCCTTCCTCAGTCTTTTCTTCTTAGACTTCTCGGAAGGAGTTATGGTCGAAGCCTCGACCTGTGGCCCCCACTTGGCCTTCTCGATGTTCTCCGATAAAAGTCAGATGCTGCGCTTATTCAGGTGAAAGCCCCCGAGATTGGCCAACACTAGATCCGTGAACTCCTTTACAGTCTCTCTCTTCTCCTTTGAAGGATCCGAATAGCACTGACTGGCCACATTCCCCCAGGCAATGGGGATCGCCCAATTCTCCCGGCCGCCCAGGAAAAAAAATGTATCCTTCCACCGCTTCGTGGAGTTCGGTTTCCCCCGCACATCAAAGAAAAGTCCGGGCGATGGGTCACTACAATCCAATTAAGGTTATGTGTGAAGCGAAACATAACCTTGACCGTAAGTACGTCCAACAGCTTCTTACGGCAACAGGCGAAAACACACAATGAAACCAAATACCTGATTACATTCGGTTGAAACCTAGCAAAAGGAACTCCAAGTCTCCTCATGATTTCGTAGAGCTCCTCTGGCACAGGAAACCGAAGCCCACCCTTGAGGCGGACTTCGTACACGGTAATAAACCCGTTCAGTGGACACCACGCCCTCTTACTGGAGCCCGGGACCATCATGGCTACAGAATCAAGGATTCTATACCGTTCTTGAATCTCCTCGAGTCTGCCGAGTGTCATGGAAGAGGCAATGCCCCTTACTCCATGTGCCATGGAAGACGAAAAGCAAAAACAGGAGAGGAACGAAGAACAAAGGCCTCAGAACAGAGAAAGAAAGTTTCAACACTTAGCAAATAAAGCGAAAGCAAGACGCATAAATGGGAAGCTGCAAACGAGAAGGCTTTTTAATATTTTTGAAATTCAAAAAGGCGCACTCATTGCCCTTCGCCATGCGTCGCTCAGTCATTCGTCTCAGAGAAATCGTGGCCTTGCCTCCCAAGGCACCTATCAGCACGTCAGTCCAGCATTTAATGCTCTGCAGAAGCCCAAACGACTGCGTCGGAAAGGTCTCGGACTCAAAAGAAGTTCTGAGATAATTTCCCACCAAGCCTGACGCCACATTTCCTCCAAGGACACATATTGTCTCGGACTAGCACCGCAAGAGGCCTAAACCCAAAGGTGGACGGCCATACTCTTACCTCCTCAGAGACGTCATTCTCAGGCCATAGCGCGCACACGGACAAACTGTTACAGGAAAAGGTAAACCTCCAAAGAAGAGCAGCAACTTCATGCCAAACGGTTGAGGACCTCGAACCATTTGGCATGGCTGGCTATGTTGGGTCCCAATATAGGGGCCCATAAAACACAGCCCAAAGATGAGTACACGGACTAAGAGAACAGGATGGCCCAAGAGGCCCAAAAGTCCAATTGACCTAATGAGCCCGAGAACGTGGACTTGTATCCCAAAAGCCCAAGTGGCGACAAAAGTCTAAGAGGCCCATTTAGCCAAAAGAAACTCGAGGACGCCACGAGAGGCTGACGTCATCAAGGAACCCCAAGAAGCGTCCGAGAACCCTAGCCCCATAAGTACGAGGACTTGGAAAAGGGCCAGAGGACCTTCCAACATACGAAGATGGCCATGGCACCCCCGCACAAGAAGGCTCACAGTAACCGAGAAACCTGAGAACCCCAGGCGTTCCTTTAGGTCTTATATTAGTCCGAGAAGTCAGAAAAGACTCGAGAACCATTCACAAGGAACCCAAGATCTTTCAAATCACTAAGGAAGCAATTAACGTTCGAGAGATGCCCCCCAAATGAGTTCGAGAACTCACAAAGGGGCGAGGCACGCCACATGAGGATGAGGACTATTTCGCACACGGTCGCGAGCGCCAACTAAACAACTTTGCTATTCCCAAGAAGCATTCAGCCACTGCAAGACGTCACCTCCACAGTGTATATTGATGCTCAGAGCACGTCTAGTAGCATCAAGACTGACACCTAGAGTCTACGCGCCTGACACGATCAGGCCCTACCAACGGCGCCAGCAGCATGCCTCCTTGCACACGCCAACATGCCTGACATGGCCAGCAGGGCAGGCGGAGAGCTTCCTCACGCGCCTATCGTGACCGACAGGGCAGGTGGATAGCCTCCTGGTCATAGGCTAACTGTCACGTGTCCTCTCCTCAACGACATAATTTTTTCTATAAATGCCTAGCAAAGGCTCTTGACTAAGGATTTTTTTTTTCTCTTTCGATTAAGAAGAAACAAAGGCTTTAAAGCTTCCAAAAGAGAAAATTTTCAAATAAGATAAACTAAGATAAAAATGGAAGAAACTCCCAAAACTTATATTTTATAAGACTTCGTTTCATAGTGAAATATTTTTTAAAGGCTTAGAGTCTCGTGATTTTTTCTCCTCGTTCAAGACGAGACTTTCCACGTAAAATCCCGTTTTCTCTCCTCCTCTCCATCACTTTTGCATCCTTGAATATTTGTGTTGTATCCGAACCTCGTAATCTCAAACGCAATAAGTATTAATATATTTATACTAATTTCTTTATTTATTAATTAAATTAGTGAGATCAAATACATAATAGATAGATTAATTTGCCCCTGGCGGCAGTATTATATTGTATTTCTTTCTATCCCATAGACCGCAGATATTCTGTTTTTAAAATCTCATTATCACTATCAGTGTACGATCATTACGTGCAATAAAAACACATAATCACATCGAGATACGAGTACAATATAATATATATAGCAGGACACGTGTAGCCATTTTGATAAATAGATTATATACATTTGACGCAATAAAAAAAATTTAATACATTAATATAATATGATAAATTACACTTATTAAATTTATTATCTATTTATTTATTAAATAAAATTTAGATAGATAAATGAGAATTAACCATATTAGTTTATAATCGTATTAATCTAAACTTTTTATTAATCAAGTTATAATATAATTTTTTGAGTTAACTTTTTTAGTTTATATTAATAGCTTATAATAAAAATAAATGGACATATTTCGTATTATTTAAGATATTATAAGTTATTTCCTAACACCACTGCTATGTCAAGTGGACATCAACACATAACAACGTTTCTTAAAAATAAAAAATAAAAAATGGTGCCTTTATATGCTCGGTCGGCAATTGGGTGCTTTTAAAATAGCCACCGCATCCGTCACCGCCGCCGGCCTACTGCTGACAACACCCTCAAACACCGGGCAATCCTTCCTTTCTCATCTCAGTCACCAACCACTCTAATGCACAAAAAATAAATAATAGAATTAAATATTAATCCTTCCATATTATTATTTTCATCTTGAAATAATATAAAGATGGGATGCTGATGGAGGTGTGCTTGGATGGTGTAGACTTTATTGTTGGAGTGGATATGGTCTCTGTAGGTTTTTGGGGTGACTTCTTTACATTTCGTTGCTGTTTTGGGCAGGTTTATCTACCTTCACCAGCCTGTTAGTTGCATGATCGATTCAGCGGCTCTGAGATAGGTTCGGCAATGTGATTTGACTGGTAGATAGGCATGCCAATGAGATGGGTCTATTTACAGCGATTTCGAGACAAGTCCGACATAATATTTCGACTGGTAGCTAGCCATGTCGATGAGATGGGCTTTTATACAGGTTTGTCTGGTGGACGTGCCGTTTTGGTATTGTTGATTGATGACTTCGTCTTCGGCTTGAGAGCAGTAAAGATGTTCTGAAAATCTGATTTATGTATGCTTTCTCTTATCTTCATGATTCCTGTATGGTGTATTCGGGGCATGCCCTAATGGTTTTATTCTATCTCTGAGTCAGCAAAACACTTGGAAATAGAATAAAATTTTATACATTTTTTAAATTTATATAATTGTTAATTACTTACCTAAAAAAAATAATATAAAGATGGGCTGCAATCAACATTAAAACACTCTCGATGACAAAACTTCTTATCTATTGATTTATACCGACAGACTAAAACAATAATGATAGATAAATAGATACTATTAAAACACTCTCAATGACGTAATATCTTATCTATTGATTTATACTGATAAACAATAATAATAATAATAGATTGATAGATAAATACTATTAAAACGCTTTCAATAGCATAATATCTTATTTGTTAATTTATATTGATAAATTAAAATAATAATAGATAGATAGATAGATACTGCATTATCTAAGAATGGTTAAAATGATATTTCCATATAAGATCTCTCATTTTGGAAACAGCTATAAAGCTTTGGAGTTTAACATCTCCACCAGACACCATAAAGTAGAAGAGCAACAACATAATTTTTGCATAAGGTGGCTAAAGGCCGTCTGTCTCCGCTGTCCAGCCACTGTGGCCATGTTCTGTGCTGTGCCGGCCAACCCATTTGAGTTCATGAAAGCAGCAGCCTGATTAAAATAATCAGACGAGTATGAGGAAACGGTGCAATAGAGCTTTGTCAAAGAGTCTGATCGGATTCACATGGCATTGCTGCAGCCAGTACAAAGCAATAGCAATGAGACAAGAGAAAGCAGTTGCAGTACAGAATAGAGGAGGGTTTCTGAATAAAAATCATGCCAATGATTTGGGCAAAGTATCGGCATCAACAAGAATGGATTCTGAAAGGCAAAGAGCCGCCGCCGGCAGCCAAGCGACTGGGTGAACTAAAGCCAAGAGAATGGCTGAGTATTCCACTCATACGTTTCATTCTTGAAGACAGAAAGACAGAGCTAACAGGAAAAGGAGAGGGGAAAGCAGAAACAAAGAAAACCCAATCAGTAAATAGTGTTCAGAGCATCTTATAGCTTCCACCTAAACATTGACAAGCAGCACTATACGATTTGGTTTTTTGCCAAATAGACCGAAATGGAAGATTCATGTGACTTATCATGCACTTGGGCAAAGCACAAAATATATCGACTCACGCCAAGATGGGTGACACGAGAAAGAAAGATAATGAGAAGCATTGCTTGAATCCGACCAGTGTCCAAGCGATGTGAAATCGACGACCAAATGATCGGAGAAACTTTACGACAAGTTTATATGACAGCCGAGGGGCAACGCATTTGACAACTAAAAATTGAGACGAAAGACTAAATCTTTGCTTAGCAAATGCGATTGAAGACCTGCTCTATAAGGACCCACACATCATAACCAGCTTATCAACATGTCCTTCATGATCATATCCTCCATTAGCCAATGGTTTCATTTAATTCTTGGCAACATGTCATTCAAATTTGAACCCAACAGTAAGTTTCTTATTGAAATCAGTTCTTTGCTGTTCTTAATGCTGTCATCAACAAATACTGTCATTTTTTTGTCTACCCCTTTGCCCAACTAATTTATGCATTCTCTCTAGCCAAAAAATTGCCAAATAATTTTTATATTTGGGAGTGTTTTTGTCATCTATTAACAAATATTATCCTACCACAGCCTAAAATAACCAATTTTCTAATTTTAAATGTAATCTTTATATTCATTTTGGCTTCTTGTGATTTATATATTAAAATTTAGAAAATTTTGTAGAGGTATGGAATATGTGAAAAAGAATGACTATTATAAACAACATATTGATGTTAAAAAAGACACCTAAATGCGACAGAACAACATGCAAATGACTCTCTTATTAGATACTGAGACAAAACAAGCAACAATATATGATGAACAAATTAGCTTTTTGAAAAACGATTTGGAAAAAAAAAAAAGTCATCATATGATGTAATAAAAGTAGACTCGCAAGGATGTTTTAGTAATTAAATTGATTTTTTACAGATTTAGTAATATCAGTAATGAGGACGGTTGTAACGGGCCAGCCTAAAAGAGTAAATGGCCTAGAATGCATAGTAGCTTACTTGCCCATGGGGGTCAACGCTCCAGTTGACCGGAGAAGGCTCCCAAGCAGACCAGCCACATCCCAAAGCCAACACGTACCAAACCAAAATAGGGCCACACGCCTATTTTTCTTAACTATGAGGATGACAATCCCCTCTGTAATAGAAATCTCTCAGAATAGGAACTCATCCCTCAAATCAGCACACGACTCACAGCGGCAACCTCAACGTTCACTGTGCGCGACACCTCTACGGAAGGAAAAAATCCTCCCTCTCGACCGTTACAACCCAAAATGGCCCCCGCATCCACACGAGGAAAGGAAATGATCCTCTTGAAAGGAGGGCATCTCGCCTCACCCCCTAAGAAAGGGGGCAAAAGCTCACAGCTATAAAAGACCATAGAGGCTCACTCCATATGCACGCTCTATGATATACTAAAACCTCCATAAAGCTTTCTAGCCCTCAAGTTTCCAAACATTCTGCCCTCTCTTCCGTTACTAGTTCCCAGTGAACTCAGCAAACAAAGAGGATGCTTTCAACGAGCTCTCCACGACCAAAGCCACTATCAACAAGTGCACCTCCAACTCTTACTCTCAAATCACTCTCCTTGCATTCATCCCCGCATACTCTATTTTTACCTTCTTTTCCTCGGAAGGTCATTTACTAATTTAAGCGTCGAAGGACAAATAGGAAAACAAGTCCCGCAATTTTTCTCTAATTTCTTGTTGTCTATTGTGGTGTGCAATACCCCAAGCATACAAGACGGTGACCAAACCCGAATAGCAGTTGAGCCCGAACCTGTCCAAAGTTTGAATATGGGATGCATCAATTAGAAACAAAAAATTTGTAATATTAAATTTTACGCAGCTTTTTAATTACATAATTAACATTAAAAAATATAAGTTTAGTCTTAATTCCATTGGAATTGAAATTATATACAATTTAAATTATGTTATTTGTAATGAATAATGAATTACGATACTAAAGAAAAAATAGAGTTAACATCTGATTAAATGTTTAATCCATACAAAAAATATAAAAATTAAATAGTCAAATATAAGTTATAAAATTTTCAACATATAAAATAAAATAAAATATAATAGTATAAAATATTATTTTTAGATATAGATAATATTTTATAGATACATATATTTTAGATGACACTCTTAATAAAAATAATGACAATTAAAATATTAACTAATACTTAACGTCGACCCGACACGGCTCAATATGGGATCCACAAATTGTAATCTTCTAGAGGATTATCAATTAATTGAGTTGCTCAACCAGAAATGAAAGTGAATTAAGAATCTATCCAGACACATGAGTTGTCGACCAACCGAATAGTCCTCTTCGCTCCAATTGCCGTTTTCGTTTTTGTATTTCTAATTTATCTACTAAGCGACTAGAAATATTGAAGATTGAGTCGATTAATGACTCGGCAAATGTATAAATATGGCGCACCTAATTCTGACAAACGGTTACATAAATGAATAGATAATTTGTCCAAATAAACAAATAATAATAATCAATAAATAATAAGTATCAAATGCTACATAGTAACAAAACTTAGGTAATAGTTGCATCTTAATCAATGCAATGCTTCGGTTAAACAGTCATGCTAATTCCACAAAGATATGCTGATTAGTATTAATGCTTTAAATACACAAACTTCATTCAGTCAAAGGAATATAAAAATATATTTATATATCTATTTATATAGATTCTTAAACTCTAAAGTTGGAATTAGAAAGCAAAAAAAGGTAAGTAGAGAGCTCTTGTCTCAATACACTTGCTTCCTTCCAAGATCACATAGCCAAACACCCAGATTGGATGAATCTCTCACTCTCAAATTTATCTCCATTTTTTCTTCATCTTTATTCAGGTAGAAAGATTTCTAAATTGAGCGTTAAAAAAATATACCAAGGAGTAAAACTCGCATCCTTTCATCTCTTATTCATTATTATTGTGTGCAAAATCCGGATTAGCAAATTACTGGGTCTAACCCGACGCAATCGGATTACAATCCAGATTTCAGATACATATCAAAAGCCATGGTTAGAACACTTCTATTTAACCCAAATAACAAAAAATATTTTATCTAATGGATCTTACATTATTTAATTTATCATATTTAATTGATAGGCAATTCTTGACTTTCAAATGATAATTCTTTGCTCTACTCTAAAAATTATAAATAACTATTCTACCATACTTTTTAATTCCAAGGAATTGAAATATGGAATTAAAATTTCAATTATGCTCGACATCAATCCAAATTTGCAGCCCAAATTCTAAACACATGTTTACTAAATTTTACTTTATATTTAATCTTACATAATTTTACCTCCCACAGTTTTCCCTATGAATTTGGATGCCAAACACATCATTGAACTCCTGTCAATTGAGGAAAGTAGAGAAGAAATTTCAGCAGGGACTGTACCAAACACCTGAATAAGGCCGAGTTTCATCAACTGGCTTCCTAGGGATTGCTACTTGGTCAAGAAGGATTCACACTATCCAAAACCTAGCTTGCCTTAGGTAAATTCTTCACCTTACAGCTCACGAAGTTCTATCTTTGGTTCCCTCGCAACTTAAAGAGATACAATTCTATGAATAAAAGGTCAATCCATGTAAATCAGCAGCAAATTATTGAAGGAAACGAAGATCAAGATAAAGCTATAATTTTCTCAGTAAACAAGTTCAATGAGACTCCAAAATCATATCCAAAATTAAGCTAAACGTATCCAAATACCACAATTTAACTTAAAAAAAAAGAAACGAAATACAGAAACTAATTATCGCAGAACAGTGAAAATCAAAAACATTTCAGCAAAAATAAAAATAAAAAATCACCAGGTTAACATCCTCGCATTGCTTCCTACTCCTGAGGGATCTCCACATCGCCATCATCAATCTCCTGCTGCAAGTCCTTAGGATTCTTACCATCAACCGTGCAGCCAACCGACACGCAAGTCCCGAGGATCTCCTTCACGGTGCCCGTCAAGTTCTTCGCCATCGATCTCGGGCGCATGACTTTCGCGACCTCGATGACGTCGTCTAGGGAGATGTTTCCGGAGTGCTTGATGTTCTTCGTCTTCTTCCGATCTCGCTCAGGCTCCTTGAGCGCCTTGATGACAAGAGCCGCGGCGGAGGGGACGACAGTGACCTTGGCCTGACGATTCTGGACCGTGAGCTTCACGGTGACGCGAAGGCCCTTCCAATCCTTAGCGGTCTCCTTTGCGATGTCTTCTCCAATCTTCTTCGGAGACAGACCGAGAGGCCCTATCTTGGGGGCGAGGGAACTTGCTGCACCGACTTCACCGCCGGTGACTCGGACGTAGACGTCGACCACCTGACTGGGATCGAACTTCGGCGGCATCGTCGAGAGCGAAGCGCTTCTGCTATGGTTTTTTCTCCCGGTACAGATATGCGGCGACTGCGGGAGAGGGAAGGCAAGGGCAAATGCGAGTGTTAAAGCTAGGGTTTTTTTGAGGTTAAGCGACGAAATGCCTATTTGGGCCCAATTGGGCTAGTTTTGTGGTTTTATGTTCATGTTGCGGGCCGTACTGGAATTTGCCCAATCAGACCTGTAAATAATGAAAATAACTATTTTCGATCATATCTTTAAAATTTTGTTTTTTTTTAAATTTTAATTTTAAGAATAATTGTATATTATAAAAATATTTCATCAATTTATCACATTTCAAAATGTATTTGATATAAAAGCTCTACCACAAATTTATATTTTAATTCTTTTTATATTTATTTTGTATTACATACTCTTATCGTACAATTTATATCTCAAATTTTTAAAAATTTGATCAAAATATACTAATATTTTGAGAAAACATAATCAAAATATTAAGTCTTATATTTATTGGGCCAATTTAGTTACCGATAAAAGTAATCGATTCGTCTCGACTCGGCCCAACTTATTTTATAAATATATTTTTTTATTTGAAATTAATTCCAAGTTTAAAAATTTATTTCAAGAGATCATATTTTTATAATTAATAATTTTTAATGTAAAAAAATTATTTAAATAAGTATTTAGGTAATATTTTAATCTAAATATATAATTATTTAAAATATTTTTAGATATTTTTTTATGTCAATATAAATATCAATATAAAATTGCTTAAAATAAAACTGTCCATAGACCAATTAGAACCATTCAAATTTGAATTATGATGACCATTATTATACTTTTTGGCATGAGTAATTGTACCTATCTAACCTAATCACATTTAACAATTATAAATTTTTATATAAACCCAATTCTTATATAATTAAATCTAATTCTTATATAAGCCAATACATGGACTCATCATCAAAATTTTTGAAAAGAAAATTGATATAAGTATCATGTCGAGAAGAAAATCTTGATTCGATTGGCTTATAAGTTTAAAAAATTTTTTATCGTACTAGCCCTGTCTTTTAGGATAGACTCTCCTCTTGGGTTAATACTCGCAATATTGGTACTCTTATTGAGACCCTTATTCTGAAAAGGGCTACCTGCAGAGAAATCTGACCGGCGAAGAGGTTGACTGGAAAAGTCGAGTGAAGCACCGAGTGAAGTGTTACCGAACGAAGTCCGCAAAGTGCAGCTACCAAAATCGGCAATTGTCAAAGGGGGGTGAATGATACAAATCCCATATCAATGAGCCAATATTGAGTGAGTTGGCTTATAAGTTTAAGAAATTTTTCATCATATTAGATCGATCTTTTGAATTGGGTTCCCCCATTAAACTTGTACTATCAATATTTGTGCTCTCATTGAGACCTCCCTAACCAGAAAATGTTACCTGTAGAGGGTTTTAATCGACGAAGGGATTGATTGGAAAGGCTGATTGAAAAAATTGAGTTAAGTGTCACCGAGTGAAATATCACATAGTGCAGTGCCGAGGACAATAATTGTCGAAAGGAGGTGGAATGACGCAAGTCCCATATCAGGGAGTCGGCCTTAAGTAAGTTGGCTTATAAATCTAATGGGCACTCATTCCTCTTAAGTCAGCCTTTTAGAATGAACTCTCCCTTTAAACTTGTGCTTGTAATAAAAATAGTGTGGAATATAACCTTGATGGCACCAAGAGATTTGAACCGGTAAAAGTGTTATCTTCTACATTTTTATATTTGTTATGATAATTTTATATATCATAATATTTTAATTTATTAATATCTTTATATTATATATCGGTAGTATATTTTTATACTTTTTTAATATTATATATTTTTATTATATTTTCTTATATTCATATAATAAACCCATAAAAAGAAATACAATATTGAATATTAAGAATTCCTTTCTTATCAAAATCTTATAACACTAGTTAGATGGTTAATTATTGTAATGGTATGAGATTGGAACCGAGTTTTCTCCATCTTGATTTAATGAAATCAAGTTAAGAGTAATTTCATCCACTAAACTAAAATTTAAATGTAATAATTTTTAACTAAACATTAAGGATAAGAGTCACTTATTAGTGACCATTAAATTTAATCTCTTTCATTTGGTTGATTATTGGCTTTTAAGTATAACAAAAAAAAAGTGTTTTGATAATTTAAAAAAAGTTGCATATCAAAGTTTTATTTTTTATTTATCTGTTATATATTTCTAAATAGATAATTATAATTAACTATTTTATAAAACAAAAAATTAGTACAATTAATTATTTTAAAATAATTAAATTGCAACTATCTATACCACGTTCCAATTTCCAATCCCGATACTTAATATTTAACCAATTATTATTAAATATCTAATTAATCATTTAATTAATATCTGGACATGAACTATACATAAATATTTTGACTGACTATAATAAATAAATGTGACATCATACATAATACCCAAAACATACACTACGTTACACGAGGTTTCGACACTTACCCAAAATTTGACATTAGACTTTATATAAAGGATGATACCTACTCAAAACAAAATCAACATAATAAAATCTGTGGATGTAACCAACATTCATGACTTAACAAACGATAATCAAACTACCGTTGTAACCGACATTCAAATTAATAATTACAGTTGCTATCCAACTTGCATATTCATCACTTACCGTCGTCCGAAACCAAAATTGAAGCTAATATTATACCATTCAACACATTAACTATTATCCAAAAAACCATAATATGACAATCAATATAGTATTAACTGTGGACTACCCTCGTTTAGTATCATCGATTTTTATTCCTATTCATCTGGTGAGAACTCGTGCATCTTATTTGAGGAGTTAGTAAACAGTAAGGCACATAACATATTAATGATCATATATATTTTGTATTAAAACATATTGGAAGAATGATAGATCATGATCAGATGAAATTACATGGCATGTGCCAAAAAATTTACTTAATTCATTTTTAGAATTCTTATAATGTTCTTTTTTAATTTAAAATATCAAATCGTACTTAATTTTGATTTTTCTTAGAGCCGAGGGCTAATAAATCTTACCATCTAAATGAACAGACAATCAAAACTTGGGTTGTATATATTTAATACAATTAAAGGTCATACGTTAATATTCAAGATTCATAAGTGGGTCGTCAATATATTACCCTATAGATGGGGCTGGACAATACTTCTCACCCAAGATGATATGTTCGGATATCAATATACAATTATAATACATTAAGGTATGTCGTGATATGTAACCAGTTAGACTTATTATTGATCCAATATAAATTCATAGAAAATTTCTACACTTATCTTCTTAATTTATAATTTTATCTTTCATAGAAAAAATGCTAATAGTTATATCTTAATTATAGAATTTTTTTCATAATTTCATAAATTTATATTTATACTTTTGTTGAAACTTAATCATGTTAAATTTGAAAGCATAGGATGCTAAATTTGTAACTAAATGTAAAAATTTTAGTAAAATACACAATTAAGTAAGTGTATTTAAATTTCAGACCATGTAAGTTAAATTGTTTTTTTTTTCCAACTTATATAAAACATATATTTAATAATCTAAAATATGTAGAAGTTTTTATACGAATTTAAGGCATACATGACTCAAAACTTAGTGAAATGACAGCAAAATTAGTAACATGCAAGATTTTAACTTATGAATATATATGTAGAGATTCTATTTGAATTTTGAAAACACTACATAAATTTTTAAAACATATATAATCTATACTTAGTATTTTTTAAACATGTGAGAAGGTCATTTATGAAATTAAATATGCATGAGCAATAAATCAAAATTTCAGATTATGCGTGAAACTAAAATGTAATATTCAGAACATATATACACTATACTTAAATTTAGGAATGAGTTCTTATAAAATTTTATTATAAAATCATAAAAACCTAACATGCATGCCAAATGTGAACATTATATTTTGAATTCATGTCATGTATGATTATTTGGATAAGAAAATATTCAAAAACAATTAACAAAAAATAGCAACGAAAGAAGAAAACTCAAAAATACACTTGCTTTAGTTCTATTTTACCAAAATTTTATCTTGGATCAACTGGATTTTGTGTACCTTGGCTTCTTCTCTCTTCCTCTCTTTCTTCTCCTTGATTGCTTTTCTCTTCTCACTCAAAATTATCTGAGAAATGATAGAAAAATGAGCTAGAGGTCCTACTTATACAGAGTGACGCTCGAACGCCACTCTGACGTGCATCGGGCGTTGATACTTCTTGATTGCCATGCTCGAGCGTGGCTCAGATGTGCATTAAACATGTAGTTATTATCAACGATCGTTCGAGCATCTCTTGAGCGTATATTCAGTATGAGCATTTTGCCAACGAGCGCTTGTACACCGATAAGCCGTCCCTTAAGCGCTGACATCATAGGTTTTAGTGCTCAATTAGGCGCCAGTGGAGTCTCAATCAGGCGCCAAGTTATTCGATCTCAATTTTGATATTTAATCTAATTTTTTATATCATTTGACCTCAATTTTAATTATATTAATTTAATTAATTAAAATTATCATAAATTAAAGACTTAAGTCTTATAATTATTTTTATCACTTTAAAAGATAGAACCATCTTCAATCTCCATTTATCTCATAAAAAAACAATTTTGTTCCATAATAAATGATCATATTTGAATATTTATATTAAATACAGTTTCAAAAACTCTATTAAATTGAAATGTTTCTAAATTATGTTTAGAATGTTTAAAAGGTTATTTTTAAACAATCTTCTCGAATTACTGTTTAAATATGTATTGGGAAAATATATGAGGAAAATTCACCATTTTTAGTTTATAAATATTTATTGCAAACTGGACAGAGGTTTTTTTTTTCTGCTTAAACATTTGCTTTCATATCTCCATAGATGCTGAAACCCTTAACATAAATAGAGATATCAGAATCTAACTCTAGAATTCAGATACATTATCATCTTGTATTTTTACAGATTTGAAAATTCTTTAGAGTATTCAGTCATCAATTGATCGTCATGATCTCTAAGAGAAGGTCTCACAGCACCCAGTTTGTACAATAAAGATTTAAAGATTGTCCTCCATCACACCTCATCCTTTCCACAAAGACTTCCTGAGGAGTTTTGCCTTACAGTCTTCTACTCTTTCTCCTTGACTTAATCATTAGGTGCTATCAATGATTTGAATATCGGTGGATGATTTTAAGAGATAATGCCAAACTCTGTGATACGCTCGTTTTAGTTTATAGTGTACAAGTTCTTGTTTTTAACGTTCAACAACCCAATCTAAATTCTACAAACACCGAAGACCCAATGTTTCTGCGGTACATTCTCCATGAACGATCGCGGGAACAAAGAGCGAGCAGGGAGAGATCGCGCGCATGATTGTAACCAAATTGAACGGATCCTTTAATCGGAGGACTCAATAGAAGAGAATATCTGTTGTGTCGAGCAGCCTCTTCGAATCAATGTATCGCCAAGAACACTCGTTAGTTCAGTCGTGTTTTGAGGCAGTACATGAATATGAGCTCTTTATATTCTGGTAATGTTTCCTTTCCTAGGGTTTCTTTGTAAGAATGTTCCGGTACTATAATTTTTGGCAGATTATTGAGATGATCACCTTATTTTACAATGTCATAATGGGAGACTAAACATTTATTATATACCTATATCCGTGATTAAAACTCTTTTTCTAAAGAACATAAAATCGATTTCCCTCATTCCACCATTATTTCTGTTTCATCGTAAAAGTACACAGAATTTGTCATTGAAATAAAATCATAACTAGTTTTCTAGAGTACTATTTAAATTTAAAGATACTGAAACTATTAAAACCTCATTCATAATTCAAATCTTAAAATTATTCCTCCATGTTACGCCCGTAATATTACGAACCCATGCCCGTTTCCCCTTTTTTCGTTTCCCGTTTTTTTCAGTTACCCGTTCCCCTATAATTGTAAGGCTACGCCCGTAATGAAAGGAAGGAAAATATTTCTCTAACGTCTCTCTCTCCTCTCTGTCTTTCTCTCTCTCGATTCCCTTCCCCCTTCTTCCTCTAATTTCACCTGAACCCACCTCTTTCTCGCACGGCTTCTCGCCTGTTCAACTCGCCACGCTCCTCCGCTGATCTCCGCTCCCATTGGAATTTCAGCATCAACGCCGACGTCACCGTGGAGACCGTATCAATTGGTGCTCTCGTTGAGAGAAAAGCGGAGGAGAACGAAGAACGCGTACTCGACGCCCTCGAAGTGGCCATCGCCACCCTGGCTAACGAGATGAAGGCTCTCCGACGAGCTACCGACCGATTTGGTGCCCGCATGTCCACCGTGGTTTCCAAAGCCGAACAGATCCGGTCATCCTGCACCGCACTCAGCTTGTTTATGGTGGAACTCAGCAAAACACTCCACGGTTTCGAGCAAGCCTCTAGCCGGTTAGTAAACTCTTCACTCCCTGTAGCTTCCTCTTCGATGTCTCCCCATCGTCACAATCCTCTTCCCACAATTCCTTCCATCACTGGTTCCGTACCACCATCCATTCCTCGAATAACCGTTCCGGCTCGAATCTTCGAACAAATTTGGTCAGCACGTCCCAACCACCCCGACCGACTATCATTACCAACTACAAATTCCCTGTCGCTTTCAACTTCATCACCGATTTTGATTTCCACCTTTGCCAATTTTTCTCAAACAATCATTACTTCGAGCAATGCGTCCGTACAATCACCTGATGCTCGAATCACTTCCTCCGTTTCTACCTTCACACAAATTCGGCACTCCTGTATCGACCGCTTACTCCTGTCGACCACAAATTCCTCTTCATTTTCAACGCCACCAGAACCACCGTGGTTTCCATACCTGGTTTCATTCTTCTCACCTTCGACTGAAGCCTCTGATTCCCAAAGTGCTAAGCCACACACTGCCACAACTTTGCCAAATTTCCTTAATCCACACAGCTTTGTACCCGAGCGGCTGGTTGAGAACTTAAAACCGATAGATGGGGACTCGGAGGATGAAGGTGGTCAGATTCTCGTTCCACGCAGCTATTATCACATCGCCGCAGCAGTTCTAGTGTAGCTGTTTAAATTTTATTGTGTCTCTACGCATATATTTTCATGTACACGAGTTTTATCTGGGTGGTGTCTGAACCCGTGATTCTATTGTATTTATTTATTTTCTGGGTTTTGTCACGGAATTGTCAAAGGGGAAGATTGTTAAAAATCTTTGTCTAATTGACATATTTCGTGACCATTTGTACTATTGTATCGATGTCGGGTTATGGGTTGTCGAGATAGAGTTTCAACACATATCCATTTTCGCGCCT
The DNA here is from genome assembly GCA_028571085.2 of Nepenthes alata. Taxonomy (NCBI): domain Eukaryota; kingdom Viridiplantae; phylum Streptophyta; class Magnoliopsida; order Caryophyllales; family Nepenthaceae; genus Nepenthes; species Nepenthes alata. The sequence goes on along the minus strand of JAOVVI020002545.1, from coordinate 4,327 downwards.
GCCGTGCGCACTCCTGTCGCTCGAGCCCGTCCGAAGCCTCCGCACCCTCCGTGCTCTCGCTACCCGCTCGACCTTAATTTCCAGAATAACCCCCGCTCACTGTGCGCCACCACCGCGCTCGAACCTAATTTTCAGAATAAGCCCCGCTCGCTGTGCGCCGCCTTACGCTCGAGCGCACGTAGGGTTTCTCCAGAAACTCTCTGTGCGCCCGCGGCGCACTCGAGCGCGTTGGCAACGGGCTTATTTTTGAACGTGTTATTTGAGCCCTCTATAAATACTTGGCCTATATTTTTAAAATCCTAGGACTCCTGACAGACTATTTTCGTCCCCAATTTGAGAAAAAAGCTATTCATGTTTCATTAATATTGCTTCTCTTTAGAAAACCTATTGTTACAAGATTGAGCCTCATGTCTAACTAGTTTTCTCTATATTTTTCTCTTTACCTTTTAAACACCTCCATCCTTTTACCTTCGTTGGAGATATCGGTGAGTTGAAGGAGACTTGATCATGATCGGCAATTCAAGTGGTTCGAGGAAAGATTGACGTGAAGACCGGAAGGTATCCGGTTTCGTTGCCACGTGAAAATCCAAGGAGTTCCTTCGTAGGGATCACAAGTCGGGAGTAAGTCGACTAGGTTAGCGCGTCGTTATCACCTGGGCTGTAAGTTGATTTTCATAGTGCAGTGCTTCCCTGGCCGTTGAAACCCGGAGGATTTTTTCTCGATTACCGTGGGTGTCAAATTTTTCCTTCGTCACCAGAAATCATGTCTTTTTATGGTTGTTTATGCTTATATCTTACTTGCATGCTCGTCTTGATCGTTAGCATCTAGAAATAAGTATTTTTTACGTGTATTGAATATTTAATCTGTACTGGTTTCGCTATATTTATCGGGGTCGAAACTTATTTGTATCACGTTAGCACAAAATTACTTTTTCAAAAATGACGAAAAAGAAATATTTAGACTATAAAAGGAGTTAGCTATCGAGTATGTGATAAAACATTTGGGAGGACTTACTTTTTTATAATTGAAGTTAAAAGAAATAATATTTATTTTTCTAAAGGAATTATATTTTTGATATATTAACTAGTGTAGGAATATTGGAGTGCAAACTGGTGGATACTCCAATTGTTCAAAAGCACATACTTGGAGGGTACCCATACCAAGCACCAACCGATAAAAAAAGATACTAAAGGCTAATTGGTAAACTTATCTACGTAACACATACTTATCCAAACATTACAAATGTTGTAAATATAGTTAACTAATTCATGCATAACCCTAGTGAAGATCAAATTGATGTTGTGACCTGAATAGTGTGACACTTGAAGCCCTCAACTTATATTTTAAAAAAATAATCATTTAAGAATTAATAGCTATATAGATGTAGAATAAATTGGAAACATCTCAAATAGAAGATCTACTTTATGTTATTTCATATTTGTTGGTGGAAATCTTGTTACATGGAGAAGTGTAAGAATGCAAGATCGAAGAAATACAGAAGAAGAAGAAGATGAAGGTGCAATAGGCAAGGCGCAGCCAGAGACGGCAAAGCACTCAAGTGCTCTTCTTGGGAAAGAAAAGGAACTTTTCTTTTATTGAAAAATGAATTCTGAAATCGTTCATATATTGCTACAGTCGGAGGATGGTATAAATACACGGAAGAAAGAAAAATAACCAAAAAAATAAAATATATACTAACCTAAAATACACTAAAATACAATATCCTAATATAATAAAATATAATATCTCCAAAATACACCAAGATCTGAATAATGTATCTCGTAATACGCCCCCTCAAGATGGAGCATATATATTGACAATGCCCATCTTGGACAAGTGGGCATTCAACTGCTGTGATGGTAGGATCTTGGTGAAGATGTCGGCCAGCTGGTTACGGGTGGTGACATGGTGAGTGCGGATGCTTCCTTCTTGAATCTTGTCGCGTATGAGGTGGCAGTCCAACTCGATGTGTTTGGTGCGTTCGTGGAAGACAGGATTAGCAGCGATGTGGATGGCCGCCTGATTATCACAGTATAGGTACGCTGCATGCGGATGCGAGACCTGCAAGTCATTAAGAATAAAACGTAGCCAAGATAATTCACAACATGTGTTAGCCATAGATCTATATTCTGCCTCGGCAGAAGAGCGAGAGACCACCGACTGTTTTTTGCATTTCCATGAGAGGAGAGAGTCGCCAAGGAAAGTGCAATAGCCGGTGATGGATCTGCGCGTGTCAGGACAAGAGGCCCAATCAGCGTCACAAAATGCCTTGAGTTGGATATTGGAGGTGGCAGGAAGAAGAATGCCTTGGCCGGGGTTCAGTTTAAGATATCGTAGGACTTGGTGAGCCGCTCCCATATGGTGGGAGGTGGGCTGATGCATAAATTGGCTTAAAATGTGAACAGTATAGGCAATATCTGGTCGTGTGACAGTGAGATACAAAAGACGACCAACTAGTCGCCGAAACGGGCGTGGGTCTTGTAACACGTCTCCATCGTGTTGACGCAATTTCACATTTTGATCCATAGGCAGGGTGAGAGGTTTGGCTCCAATGGTGCCAGAATCAGCCAAAATGTCAAGGGTGTATTTACGTTGGCAAAGGTGTATACCTTTTACTGATCGGGCAACTTCGATGCCAAGGAAATATCGTAAGGGCCCCAGGTCTTTGATTTTGAACGCTTGATTAAGAAATGTTTTGATTGAGATAATGGCCTTTAAATAAGTACCTGCAACGATGATGTCATCAACGTATACAAGTAGGACGGTAAAGGATGTGTCGTCTTGTTTAGTAAAGAGGCTGTAATCAGCCTTGGATTGGACGAAGCCATATGTAATGAGAGAAGTATAAAGTTTTGAATACCATTGTGTGGAGGCTTGTTTAAGGCCATAGATGCTTTTCAGTAATTTACAAACTTGGTGAGGTTGTCCTTTTGTATAGCCAGGGGGCTGTTGCATATAGATATCTTCATTGAGTGTACCATTTAGGAAAGCATTATTGACGTCGAAATGATACAGATGCCATCCTTTTATAGCAGCAACAGCAAGAAGGCATCGAACGGTGGTGAGTTTTGCGACAGGGGAAAAGGTTTCGTGATAGTCAATCCCTTCCTCTTGGGTATACCCTTTAGCTACAAGCCGGCATTTATGCCTTTCGAGGCTCCCATCACTTTTGAATTTCAATTTAAAAACATATCGACATCCGATGGTCTTCTTTCCGCGGGGCAAATCAGTAATGATCCAAGTTTTATTTGATTCTAAAGCATCCAGCTCATCTTTGATGGCTTTACGCCAGTTGGGATCTTGTATGGCCTGCGCATAGGTTTGTGGTTCAGTTTGGGATGAAATCGAGGAAGTGAAAGTTTTGTAATCGTGAGACAACCTTTGATGTGATACGTGGTTCTCAAGAGGATGAGGTTTGCCCGGTGAAATGGGCTTTTTTGATTGGATGGGAATAACGTGAGAAGCTTGATGGCAATAGAAATCTTTCAGGTACTGGGGAGCTTTCCTAATTCTGGTGGTTCTGCGAATGGGAATATCATCTCTTGTTGAGAGTTGAATATTTGTAGAAAGATTACTCAGGTCCTGATTATTGACCAGTGTTTCTTGATTGCGGTCTGGTTGATTGTGTATTGGAGTGAGATTAGGTTCTTCGTCCTCGTTACTCCAATTGGTAGTGATTGCCGGATTTTCATCCAGAACGGGGTTGCTATTTGAATGCAAGTCCAGGTTGTGGACCGGAGGTAATTGTTGGGTAACAAATGGGTCTATATCAGTCACAGCAGAAGGTATATTATTTGATTGATTGTTGGGAATGGGTTCAGCACATGCTCTTTTATATGGGAACATATTTTCATGAAAAACGACATCTCTGGAGTAAAAAATGTCATTGTTATGTAAGTCAAGCAATTTATATCCTTTGACTCCAAAAGGATATCCCAAAAAGAGACAATTTTTGCTCTTGGAATCAAATTTCTTCCGCCCTTGAGAAAGGGTGGATGCAAAACACAAACAGCCAAAAACCCGAAGATTATCGTAATTGGGCTTAACTCCAAATAGGATTTCATATGGAGTCTTGTTTTTAAGTAGAGGAGTGGGTATTCTGTTGATGATGTGGGCAGCGGTCAGGATACAATCACTCTAAAATTTTAGAGGAATTCCTAATTGGAATCTAATAGCTCTAGCAACGTTTAATAAATGTTGGTGTTTACGTTCAACAACACCGTTTTGCTGTGGTGTTTCCACACAAGTGCGTTGGTGGATAACACCTCTATTTCTGTAAAAATCTCCCAATTTAAATTCAGTTCCATTATCACTACGAATAACTTT